>DWEI01000025.1:0-36867 GCA_018245875.1 Mysoria ambigua | reverse complement strand
TGGATTCGTGACCGGTCTATGGCAATAGGCTCAGCTCACATTCCATGAGAAATACTCGCATGACATAACAAGAGATTTCTTGGGTTGTAGTACACTTCTCTGCTTATCATTTTGTTGTTCGTGAATGTAAGAAACAATGTGATTGCCACAATGTTATTGGTGCTCATATAGAATTTGTCTGCTAGGTAAACTACAAGTTTGTTTACATTATTAAATTGCGAAAGGTCAATTTTATCGACGAACACATTAAACTGCCTATTCATACTGTTGTTGATTGTTAAGAAAAGTTCGTAATCGTTTTAGTTACAGTTCCCAATTCTCTTTTCATTCTATACTGCGCTGAAGGAACATATAAAATATGGACTTTAATATTTAGAGGCAAATCGATTAGAGATTACATAAAAGCTGGCCTTATAAACTTTGTGAATGTATGTAGAATTTCTGTAAATGCCGCCCAAGCGTTAAACAAGATCTTAACGTAATTCTCTTCCACACGTGTTCAGAATGTGTAACCAATAATTCAAGTAGTTGTTTCTTGAATATGCATAATTGGGTCCAGTCCCTTCGTCTGTTAGTTCAATTAGGCGATTTATCTCGCGATGGCGCACCCTGACCTTTACGTCCTATTACATAAAGTTCAAAATTGTATGTCAACGGGCCTTAGTGAAGTTAAACTCTAACATAATTAAAATCCCTCGTTTACTAACTGGCCATTGTTTGCCAATTCGATTCTCGTAAAGTTTTCATAAGGTTTGTGTTCTCTTAGGCCGTTGTACTAACAGTTCGGACCTAAGCACACAATTGAACGATGGTCCGGATTTTGCAAGATTTCATAGGAATAATTTCTACTGGGCTCATTTTTACGATTTTTGCAATGAAATGTTGCAAAAAAAAGTGGAATGTACTATCAGAGTTCACTGCAGATAGAGACGTCATTGAGTGATCTCAATTTTAATATGATGTTCAAAAAGAATAGTTACGTATGCCTTGAAAGTAGCGTTGTCGAAATGGAATTGGGTCACCGTTGGATTCTTATACAGATCTCAGTATCTCATTTAATGGATTGAAACGTCTCAGAACAGATCATTTTATGTATCGATTCAAAGTCACTCTATCTTTCTTTAAAATTTATTGGCCGACGTCAAACTAAGAAGATACCTTTAATCTGAAATAATCTGGCGGGTGTATAAAAGGAGCCTCCTCGAGCGGCGACTTCGTCTGATCATCTACGAACATATACTGGACCCTGGACTTTGCGGCTAATCCTTTCACCACGATAGCTGGTCGCTCACGATCAGCTATCAATTCCACCAAGAAGATCTGAAATAGAACCGATGCTTCAAATGTTGTAAATTTTGTTGTAAATTCAGTCCATCTAAATCGTTGGTTATGAATAACAAATTATATAAAAAATTTAAGAAGTAATTAACTATCAGAGGATATGCTAGTAAAGCATTTGTACAATATCCGTACACTTTGTATGAGTGTTTTGCGGAATTAAAATAAACAGACTGTATTTTATAGGCAGTGATAGCCTAGTGGTTTGAAATTCGACCTCTCACTCCGGGAGACCGGTTTCAAATCTCTGGCGCGCACCTCTTTAAAAATGTGCGTTTTAAGTTTAAATATCACTTGCTATTACGGTGAAGGAAAAACATCGTGAGGAAACCTGCACACCTTGAATCCAGAAAAAAAAATGTTCTCTAAGTTGTGTGAAGTCTGCCAACCCGCACTTGGCCAGCGTGGCGGACCACGGCCTTAACCCTCTCATTCTGAGAGGAGACCCATGTTCCAGCAGTGGAACAATAGAAGGGTCGATATCGAATGACACAACATAAAGTATGTATTAAAGTTTATGCAATTCTACACTGTTAGATCATCGTCATAATCACAAGCCTGATGCAGCTCCGATTTGAACATGGCCGTCCCTTCAGAGGGTCCTCTCATTATCGCCACGCCTAGGACGCGTGTCAGAAATCAACTGACATTTGATACATTGAAATCCAATTAAATGCTTGTTAGATATAAATCATTTCTGTGCACTTGTCAACATCGTATAATTTGAAGGTATGTCTGAACTCGTGGATACAAACCAGTACATGCAGAAGCTGACTGAACGCCCGTTAGTTCCGCTTTACGCCGACGTCGCCAGCCTGGCAATTGGACAACGAATGATGTTATTTAATATTTACCATCGATATGCGTTATAAATCAATCGTATAAATCTTAGTTTATGTCGACTATAATGATCCAGTTGTCAAAGGGTGACCGCCGCGACCACGGTCCGGCTTTTTGCATAATTACGAGCGTGGAATGTCGTCCATTTAATATGATAACAAAGAAAGATGACCGGGTATATGATTGGTGAAATTTATGGCCGTCTGTAGACAAGCGGATTAGGGCGCGGGCTGTGGGAACCGGGAATTGTTTGTTTTCGAAGAAAAAAACATATTTTGACGTCCGAATTGTTAATTCGCCTGTAAGATACTCATTTACGATTGTACAAAAAATGTCATTGGATGTGTAATAGTAATATGCATTTTGTGTTAGTTAAATTGCGTTTCACTTGATAAAGTTAACTAACATTTTTTGTTTTAGTTTTTGTCGTCTGACCATTTGCTTTAAATCCCATTCATTCGGAGACAAACTGACTTGGCACTAATTATAACTATGGGAACATAAAATATATATGTTTAGTCGGAGTCATCTAAACTTTAATAAAAAACCTATTTAAAAATAGTCGTAATATTATACTTTTAAAAGTATACAAATTCAATAAAAATTTGTGTGCTGAAATATTATCTCCCGGCATTGCCCTTCAGAGGAGGCCTATGTCTAGCACTGGACTGAAATAGGCTGATGATGATGATGAAATGTTGTCCAATTGGAAAAGGAACATTTAGTCATATTTATATATACTTTATACGAATATACTCTGAAATAATTTATCCTCAAAATTTGTAAAAAATATACTGTTTAGTCAACTTTCCAAATCGTTGAACATTAGCGAAATCAATTAGGTACGCATCGTTTAAATAGCATATTTAATTATTATTAAGCAATGAACCAGAAATATATTAAAAACGTATCTATAAAAAGACACAGCAAAATGTAAAACTACTTAACAACATAATGAATTTCCGTCAATCATTTATGTTTTTACAATCAATTGAATTGATATTCAAATTTTACAATACAAAATTAATTCGCACGAAACGTGTTTGTGAGGACATTATTATTATCATCGAAGGGTACCACCAATGTGTAATCGTAATGCAGATTATCTTATAAAACAGTGCGAACGAAGGTAACAAGAATACAAATATGTCTAAGGGCGCGTTCGAATTGATAAACCACATGATCAGAGATAGTGAAAACTTTCCTTAACGTATTCGCGAGTTATATATTCTTGAAACACAATCCATAAGAAAGCGCTACAATAATCGTACATTTCACTTGACAATGTTCCTTTGAATATACAGAGTTAAGGCGTACAGATACTATGTGGAAGATTTGTTTACTCAGCGCTAAGAGACCAGCATTGCGTGATTACATCCTCGGAGCGTCAGCTTGAAAAATAGACTTTCATACAAGGAAGTATAAGGCGAATTTCACCTTTAGCCACTCCCGACCCTGTATCTCATAGCAGATAACTCGATGACTCGCTGGCGCTTTGGCGATGCTAAATTAGTGTGTACACAAATGTCATCGTTCACTATGATATCGCAATCAAAATTGACGTGGGAAATATGCTCGTTTGTGACTGAGGCCACGCAGCTTGCGCCCATAAATTTTACAATGAATTATAGAAATAGTCTACTGGTCTTTGGCGTTGCATAGTACAGTGTATTAACTTAATGTCACTGCGACATTATATAAACGCTAGTTAGGTTAGGTTAAGAGGCATGGCACGTTTGTCATTTCCGTACTAGAATAACATGAGTGTTGTATTTGAGTAAAATTCTCATTGAATGATTAAACGCGATACAAAAAGTCTTCGCTGCATCGTATGTTATCGGTGGCGAGATATTTGCAAAAGAAAGCCATTCCGCCATATGTAAACTGGGCAAAAAAGCATGTAAGCATCATATACGAATAACTGGACGGGCTGACGGACAGGTAGCACTGTGTCCGGCCGCGCATAATGCGGGATGTGAGCGGTATGGCAAGTCCAGCTTCCTGTTTCAATTCTCAGTTTTTTAAACCAATAAGGCCATATGCATTACAGATGCTAAGCGGCTCTTTATAAATTGTAACCTGCACTCAAATTCATAGCGCGGCGGTTCGTGCCTGCAATTGGTTTTATTTTTGTATACTGTAGCTTCACACCAGGTTCCTTATAGAGTAGGCAGAGAGAGCTTAGTAAATCTACCGTTACAAATCTGACCTGTTTACTCTAGATTCATCGCTCCCTTCAGACATGAACGTCCATGTTGGAGAATTCTCATTATTTTGTCGGCTGTCGGCATTAATGATAATCATTATCATGGCGCCTTTTATCATTTCATACTAAACACCCGACTCACCTCTCGAAAGCGTTGGTAAACTTCACACGTTAAAATGCATGTTTTCTCATGATGGGTTATATCTGCAATTGATCCGTATTTTTTAACAATATTGCATTTTTTTCATTCACATATGTGTATACCGTTGAAAACTTTACAGATATACATATGAGATAGGAGATTGGCTACGAAAAAGACCATAACAGCTCAGTATCGTTACACTAGTAATAATTAATGTACTATAGTTACTTGTAGTGATGGAACGTCTGGTTGATGGAGCGATGGCTTTTTCTACCAAGCGTCTAGAACAGGATTCGTTAGAGTTACTTCCGCTGAAGACTTTTGATATGTTTTCAATCATTAAAAGGAAATTTTTGAAATTCAGTTATGAAGGAAGGATTATTACTAAATCATGCACTCGTCGATTGCCTGTTACCTGATGTTCTGTCTCTAATATGTTTTTAAAGACGCTACAAAATCGTTTCGTTTGAAAATTCTAACCATAACAAGAACTACATATGTATAACTTGGCCAACCACTATAAAAAGTATGACCGTCAGGTTGTAATGTGTCAATAGTTACAAAGCAATAATCGAAACAAAAAGAATTACTTAGTATGAAAACTTGATACAAATTTTCTATAAATATCCGACATTTAATCCTGAGAGGGAATCTTGAAAAATAAACGTACATACGTATTTCCAGCGCAAAAACGAAATTTAAATCTCGACGTTCAAGTAAAAGGAAATGCAAAGCCATCATTTTTAATAAGACAAAATGATGAACCTATAAATCTTCTTTGTTTCTTTAACGATTGTATTGTTGAAGAAAAAGAGAAAAAGTATGTATTTTGCATCGCACTCAGAGGTAGACGGATATACGCCTCAACGATATAATATATTCGTTATTATGCGTCGAGAACAGAATATAAAAGTCACAAAGGGAACATGATTGTGTTTTCTTATAAAGAGCCCTGCTGCACTTTGCTTGCAAAATTGACAACCAAATCAGATTAATCCAATCAATGAAAATTTATGACGCACCCGCGAGCGAGCTCGGTGCCGTCGAGAGATCTCAGCCTCTGCTAATCAGTACCCGGCGACCACAACCTACCTGCGCACCCGCCACCGGCCGACTAGTCTTTTGTGTTTCGTACGCCAAAACAAAACCATGCAGAGGCGCAGTCTAGACGACAATAGTGTCTAACATTGTACGACGCGATTACCACACGCTAAATTGATTTGCTCACCTATTCTCGTATTAAGCGCGGTGACGAACAAAAAGTAGACCGATCTGTATGGCTGACGAGCCAAGGAATGTCACACTGGCGGAGTTCAACGGAATTATTCCGAAATTTGCCAACGTCTTCAAAAATCGCACAAGGCGTGTTTTTGCAGCAATTACAGGGACGTGCGGAGCGGTCGCCTGCCTCGCAAACATTCTTTGATTTATACGTCTGCTTTGGACCACGATGAGAGTAAAATATGAGACGACTCATCAAATATTCAGCCTTTTTAGGCTGCGGGGGCAACTCTTAATACTCATTATAATAAAAACACAATAGTTCATGTTGAGCTATAGACGATGTAAAACTATATACAGAGTGCTTGTATGTCAGATGCATTTCGGGACTTATTATAATCACTGTTACGTCGATTAATAGATCTTGGTATTTGTGTAAAATAATTTTTATTGTAACTCATTATAAATTTAAGAAATAATCTGAAACCTAATGCAGTATTTCAAAGTATATGATCATCAATATTATGACATTTTTGGGCGTGAACAGACTTAACAGTAAATAGACGCTACTAAATGATTACAATTGTTACTAAATAGTTTTGACCGTTTTGATATTTTTTTTAAATGACTGACAGTTTCACAATTTAGGAGTTCAAACATTTTGCAAGATAAAAGTTTCATTTAAATGTATAATAACCTGATAACAAAAAATGTGTATCGGTATATACTTTAATGTGTGTGTGAATTATCCAATGACAAATAACATGTAATAATTAGTGTACATTTCTCATTAAAAAATTAACAAAAAGCTGATAATAAGATGTTTGTGAACCATCTAATGACAAAATGCCATCAAAAGACGCCGATTCAAAATGTACAGTATCTAAACCTCTTCGTCCGTATAAAGAAATGATTACGTTTACTACTAAAGTCGTTTTGATCATTTTGGTAACATTTTAAATTTAATTTATTATATAGTTTACAAAAAAATTTCAAATATATATAAACTTGGCATTACTAATCCATTATCATCATCATCCAATACCATCCAATGTTAAAATACCATCCGATGATAAAAAGCATACTATGATAAAATACCATCCAACGACGCACCGATCCAAAATGCGGAGTATCTAAACGTCTCCGCCCGTGTAACACCGGTGGACAATATTTCATCTGGCTCTCTTGTCACGTGATCCGCGCGCAGATTCATCTTTAATTGGGTGAGCCGACCTGCACTGTCCTCTTCGTTCTCAGCCTTTATTGGGACCACGGTGCAACGTATTATAGCTTGAAATAAACTCTGCACACTAAGTATTATATCGATATTTTTTTGCATATTAAATAGCCAATGGCAGGAGTTAATTTGGTCGTGAATAACGAGCGCGTCCTGCGGACGTTTCGGCGTCCCGCTTGGAGGTTGTTTCTATGTTTTTATTTTACTCGCCATCTATTCCATAGTGGGACGTAAACGTGACCGCTGAAACGTGGGAGTGTACCGCATTTATCTGCCTACTTCTTCGGGAATAACGGGCGTAAAGTTACGTTTTTTAAATTTACCATTATTATTATAATATCATTAGGTGAGCTTCCTTACGCGGTGCATAGAGAGAAGCAAATGACAAAAATATTTCTATTTTTAGTCTGTATTCATGTCTAGGCTATTTAAGACAATAAGCTCACCCCGTGTTACGTAAGACTAGGGGTGGGAAATGGAGGTACTAGACTCTTCTATCAACCATTTCGCGTAATTATAAGCGTCATGGTACATACGCATAAATGTGCTATTAGGAATCCCTTACCTTTTCATTCATAGATCGTATCAAATATGTTTTATTATGGACTTATCAAGAGTTTCGCCATATCCGAGCGAGTATAATACCGGGCATGTCGGCATGTTTCGCGTGTGTCAATCTACGACCATTTACGCTAGTTTCATGGCCGTGACTGTATCGCATAACTCAAATCAATATTTATGAGCTTATTAGAACATTATTTATGTTCGCGGTACTGGTTATATTTTCTCTTGATGTGCGACAGTACCTCGGCGACCGATTCGTTACGCATACGTTATACTCAAGTGTACCAATATCGTATTTATATTTTATAAAATAACTTATTTTTTTAATAAGTTGTAAGAATTCGCTATATTTTAACGACTGGCGGTAAAAAAAATTAAAGTACCAAGCGTGTTTTGTACTCAAAGGTACTTTATAGCAGCGCTTTCAAACACGAATAACATGAAATGAGTATCACACCATATTGCAATAATCCACATATTAGGCGAATCAAAGTGGGCTGGGTCTCCACTAATTTGTCAATTAATTGAAAACGCACGCCAAATCCTATTAAATGTTTTTCAACATTACATCATACAAAAGCATGCTTAAAACAAATGCAGCGTTCAATGCGTTGAGTTAATCATCGAACGGTTATATTTTTTTAAACTCTGCGACTTTATAAATTGAAGTGTTAAAATTTAACGCGAGTACAGAACGCAAGTAACATCGAAGATTGTTAAATAGAACGAGTTAAACGTATGACGGTTGTAAATTTCTTGTCGCTTATTCAATTAAGAGTCGTGGATTGAATGACATAAAACTTCCGAGATAGTGCAATAAAATACCGGGCAATTACAGGTCAAGCGGAGGCGGGCCTCCGTAACGTCTCGTCGCTCGAGCGGGATGCACTGATGTTATTATTTTTGAAAAACTTGTCATTCAGAATGAAAATAATGTACTTACAATTATTTTTTTATTTTGTTTATCGGTATTTAAAAATAAATTAATTTGTGCATTATTGCAATAAGACCTAGTATATATTTCAAATTATTCGTTCATTTTAAAAATATAAATTAGATATATTGATATAAAGATATAAATTGCAGATATAAATTAGAAGCACAATTTTGATATTCCAGAGTTGTTTTGTGGTTTCAAATGTTTTTTTTACAACGAAACATTTAATTATTACGAATTCTATTTTAAACGTGTTTTAAGGAATTGTTAATATTAATCTTGATAATATATACGCTACAGGTAAACAGATATATAACAATACATTTGGAAAGGAAAAAATAATAATACTTGCACAACAAAACTGCAATCTTTAAATTTAATTGCTTAAGAATGTACCATTGTTCAAAATTCATACCAAAATTACAACTAAACTAACCAGCCTTAGTACTGTATATGTAATGGAAGGTAAAATATATCACACGAGCGCGTATTAAACTCAGCACACACCGACCGAAATACATAATTTACATTCATTTTCCGACTGTCGATACACAAAAAGTTCCTTGTTCATGTGCCAGGGTGTAAATGAGAAGTGGATGCGTTGACGGCAATAACCGCGGTACAGTTAACTTGATGCGTTAATGGATTATAATAACCGTCCATTTACACGGCATTTTGAAATGGTATAATTACAACAATTATATGTTGCGTCTTATAACTAGAGTACGATAATGAGGCTTATGAATTCTTTTGTACACGACATGTCATGAATAGTTCCATTAAAATTGAGAATATATTTTTGGTTAAATTTCTTGTAATAATGACAAAAACTATCTAAGGTAAACCCTATGGGTGCCCCCACTATGAAAACATAGCCCTGTTCAACAATAGCAGTATTAAAAAGTTGATGATGATAATGATAACGGTGATGGATCATAATCATTATAATCTTATCACAGTTCACTGCTGGTGATGAACAATACCACAAAATAAACGTAGCACGAACATATGTAAAAATATTTCTATACATATTATTATGTATACATACAAAGTAATAAGTTGTATGGAAATCTATACCGATGCTGGTCGCAGTCACGTTGACATACCTGACGAGAACTGGCACTGGATCAGCCCTTTGATCGTGACCAAGAGAAAACAAAGTTTTTCCTCTATAATTGTTATTGATATTGATAAGGATTCTATCCAGAATCCATGACCAATTGACTGTATTTATTTGGTCAAGTAGTGTCCCATTTTATCTGCAGTTCCACGAAGAGGTAAACAGATAAGTATAATCCCCTTCACTCCTAGTACTTACTTGTTACATTACAAGTCTGATCATTGAAAAGCAATTAAACCTAGGCCATATTCCGAACATCATTCTAGACTCAATTTCATAGAATTTTAAATTAGAAACACCTATTAATATTACTGCTTCGCGGATAGAACCTACAACTTTCTTGATCAACAGTCGCATTTATGGCCTCTCGATCAACGAGTCAGTCATTAACATTACTGGTTGTATCAAATGCACCTCAAATTGCCCACTCAAACGGATCACACAAACATATGTTACGCGTTAGACAAAACTGGCGTATCCATATAATTTTGCTTTTTGCACATTCAACTTTGTATGGTCGTAGTAATCATTTCAGACAATTTGACATTAAGTTATGACGATTCTCGGTATCGGAAAAAGTATCGGACGAGCCTCATTATTATCTTTAATTATGACAGTTCACCATATATGAATGGTTTACTCGATCGCTCTGGCGGTGGACGCAAAAAAGCAAACGAGACCTGTCAGAGGTCTTCTATACACAGCAACTTGATGTATGACAAAAAAATCTTTATCGAACATTATCTTAGATGTCATGTATGATGAGACCTGTTATGAAAATATGGCCACAGACCATTTCGGTCATTCGGAACCGATGCACGGTACACCGTGCAGCTTTCATGTCGATTGTGCACTCGTACGGCGCACTTTGATGTGACAGACGTCAGACAGAGGAATAGAAGTGACCGGACAAAAATAAAAGAACGGCCAGAGCTCCAAATAACAAACTGAGTTATTTATTTACGTAGGTGATTGTTGTAATCCGTAAATTTGATGGCACAGTTAAAACATCGCGACCTCGTAAACTATTGTTTACATACGTATCTTTATATCTAATCGCAATCAGATACCCAATTCAATCGATTCTCGAACGTTCGCAAGCAGGATGCAGAGAGCGAGGAGCATGTTTAATTGTGGCTATTAGAACAGATGGCTTATTCATTTGTAGAGCAGTCGGCCGTTGCGCTCGCGTCGTAAACCGGCGATTCGTTCCCGTTCTGATGTTATTGTAGCGTTTTGTCTATGCTCCGCCATTTTATTGAGCCATTTTGTCGTCTCCGCGACGCGCTCCGCGCTGATACATCTTTGTTTATGTCGTTGACAAATCTATCACCGTTCAAGGTACGAGTAAAGAGTCGGCGACGTTTGACTCTACAGTGTTAATGCCACTCACACATCTCTACCTTCTCCGCACCTAACAAACAGCTAAGCTATAAGAGTCCGCTGAATATCTTCTTCTCCGGCACAAGATACGAGTTTCTCTACGAAATGCTCCGTCTTGAATTCAAACTGACAATGTTACGGTACATGAATAAAGAAATATAAGATCTCCCAAGACGGGAAACGTAGACACGATTGCATCACTCAACAAAATTCCAAAAAACTGAACGCGCATAACAAATAAACAGATTTATAATCAGCATGAGCACGAACAATATTGCCGATGGAACATCGCATACTAATATAGCAATACTTGAGGAAATTCTCAATGCTCTAGTCATCGTTCGAGTGACTCAGTCTGAGAGCTTTATGAATAATAGTCTGTACGTATCAGGCGTTTCAAGATTATTCCATTTTTAGGGAAGATACATTCCGTACACTTTGCTATTATATTTTTATATCGTTTCACAGTTGCACATAGGTCTCCTCTCAGAATGTGTGGTTGAGGACCTTAGACTGCCACGATGGTCATACGGATTGACCGATTTCACTTGTCATTGAGATTTTGTTTTCTTGAGTACGCTAAAACGTACAGGTTTCAGAATATTTTCTTTCATCGTTTTATTAAGAGGTCCGCACCACCATTTCGACCGGGTTCCCTGGAGTGAAAGGCTAAATTCAAACCACTAGGCTATTACCGGTTTGCTACTAATACAATATCATTAATAAGATAACAAAAATTAAAAGTGTACGGTTTTAAAAGTAATATGTAGAATTCTAGACAGATAATTTGTAATACTTCTGTAAGTCACCTAAAACATGATGAAAGAAGTTTCTGCAACTGGAAAATCCTTATTTATCAAGAATTCCTTATACCTAAGCCTATTTCCAGGTAAAATAAGACGGTAAGGGATGGCCAAGCTGGACTTGCACCAGCCTTTGGCATAAGCCACAAGATATATAACTAAAACGTTATTATGGACTGTCAGTAGGAAAGCATTTTTTTGACTCAATCACCATAATATCAGTTAAATTAATACTCTTTAATCTATAGTGCTCGCTGTGATTACAGTTTGATGACAATACAATGTGTTTACTGAAGAAGCACAACACGTTATTTACCTAAATGTCTCAATTAGCGTTTTCATTGCATGCGATATGCTGATAAGACCACGTAAGCATTGTCACGCTGTCAACGATGGGCTACAGAGTCACTACGGGACTTGTTTAAATGTGGACGGCTTTCAACAACACTCGGCCAGTTACGAGTTGAGCTGTTTAATGCTTGCTTGTACGAATCATTAAAGTTTTAGCATATTTTGTCTAGATGGACTGCAAGTGCACAAGTTATGTGGTTTTAAGATTCATCATCGTGAAGTGATCCAGGCTTAATACATAAGTGAAACGCTTATTTAAGTTATAAAATGTATTAACTGTATGAGTGCTTATTATTAAACGCGATTAATATTCAAAAACAGGTTGGTGCCATCTCGTTTAAACATTGTCACCAAACCTATTTGAATTCAATTTTGCTCACGTGAGTGGTAAAAATAAATAAAACGAACGACGGTATGATACGAGGCGGGTTGCGAGTTATAGGTCCCCGTGCGCTGGTGTGGTCGCTCAATTTCTCTAATTAATTAACGATCCACTAGATAAGACACGCTGACAACCTTATTTGTGGCAAACAAATCTTTGAAGCATAAATTTCACCGTACACATTCTAAACTTGTAAGCCTCATGCACAATATCCAGACCGCTAATTAATACCTACATTCCCATCGGATCGGCACTCGCCGGGTACCAAATGAATATAAAACCAACAAGAGTTACATATGACTCTAAACCCGCGGAGTTGAATAAGCGAGTTTATTACGCCATCGCAATTTATTAGAACATTATTGAGCTTAGAAAAATAAATCGATACAATTCAGCCGCGGCGTGTAACCGGCCGGTCGCGCACTAAATATTCGCGGAAGATTCACTCCACGCGAGAGCCAACAATTTACATTTGTCACATAAATAAAAGAAGCAAGCGACCTCATTAGGCGACACCGCGGCCGCACGCCCGCGCCGACGCCACGGACGCCGCTACCGTGTCGCACACCTCACCAATAACGTGCATTTGTCAGGATATTTCCACATAATTGCTCGGGACTCCGGCCACCGCCGATTATTTTATTCGTCCGCCGCCTCGGGGTTAAAAGGGTGAGCACGAAGCGGGGCGTCCTGCCGCCTTATAAATATGGGTGCACTTAAGGACGACGGTGGACGAGTGAACGAAATGAGTCGAAATCATCTCGCCGCCCGTAAAACATTTTTTTCTGCGTATTACTGCTTTATTATCTTTAATGGTTTAGTGTGTGGCGGTCGAAATGCGACACTTTTAAAAAATCTATTAAGAGTATAATTTATTGAAGGTCACGCTATCAATACACGAACGAGCCGGTCGGTGGCTTGTCGCCCGGGTTGACCGCTTTCAGGCGTGTATAAGCATGTGGTCAATTTGTCTCATATGCTATCCCATATTAACATTTTCGAGGCTCCCATTTTTCACTGCAGTAAAATTATGACTTTGGGTGACTTTGTATCCTTTTATTTCCGAAATTAAGATATGTTACGGTTAGGCTTTTAACGCGAACAAAGGAGTTTTTTATAACACCTCATCAACATTGTAATATTAGTCACATGACTATAAACAAAAATAGTATCCTGTACCTGTCTGTGTCTATTTATGCGGCCCGAACTCGCCAAGTGGACACGCAGGGAAAAACAACCAACGGATAGCTGATAAACGAAAATAGTTCATTAACTTTATAACGAATAAAACAATTCGCAATTGATTCGAAACATTTGCAACTGCGCTGTACCACGTTGATCAATTATTAAACAGCGTCCATAAACGGCCAGCGTGAACCAATTCCCACAATTACAATGACATGAAATAAAAATGGCGACGCGACACCACGGACGGACTATTGTCATTACTTAAATAAATCAGCGCGTAACAACTAATCAAATATTCTTCATACACGGTAACGGTCGTGCAGTACAGAGACCGGCCGCCGGTTCTGTGAAGTCGTTTGGAAAGCAGGCTGTGATTTGCAAGGTCACGCGTATAACACGGATGTTCCCGATATTGAAATGTACAGACGTGCTTTATTCACCTACATATCAACATATGCAATTTGAAAAGATCCCAGCCAAGAAACCGGCACGCTATAAAAATAAACCTTACGCGCCCGCCGGAAGCCACCATTTCACTTGGTGGAAATTCTCTATTCGAATGTTGCCCAATGCGACAGTAGTATGAGAAACAAATACTCATATTGAATACGAAGCAGACGAACGGTACGACACACAGTATGGTAAATTCCGTATTGCGAATTATTAAATTATTTATGCCGCATATCGCGGTGCGCCGGCCGCCGATCGCTGAACCACAATATCGGGAATCCCTGTTCGCTGCTAATGCAATAATTTGGCGTATTTTGCAATCGCGCATTGAATATTGAATAGTTGGTAAATAGTTTATGTTCTCGACGAGGATTTCAGAGTACGTGGTCCGGCGCGCCGCGCGTTGTGAAATCGTACAGCGCACGGACAACATACGTTAACAAGTGGCCGTTTCGAATAAAATTTTATGTTCTCGTTGTGTTTAGATTTATATCGGATACGCGACGGATCACTTGATCTATTTCGCCGCATCGCCCTTAGACGCTTCCAGCGCGCGGGCAATAAACTCGTCAACTCTCTGTCCGCGGCTCTGTGTCGTTCGCTTCTTTACCCTACTTTACGCTGAAACTGAAACGTTTCACGATGCTGCCATGTCGACTTATCAAATTAACTTCATATATTTGGGTGAAATTGTACTAATTAGTTACCTATGTAAATTAGCACTTCGTAATTATGATGTTCTATTGTAATATAAAGTAGAATTAACGGGTCTTTCCACGATGGAATGGTTTAAAGTACCATGTTCATGCGACCATGTATTTAAGTATCATTTTGTATACTGATTCTCATAAATCTACCAAACCATTAAAATCATTTAAGACACTGTAAAACATTACCCCGATTGTTGACATGTAAACCTCGCCTTATATTTTATTCCCTTTCTCCGTACCATTAACTCTTCATCTATACGAACACAATGCATATTCATAACGTACGAATGCTCTAGCAATGTAAGTGACCCCTCAGTAGGACAATTTACCTATTTCTGTTAATACTCATTCTCTCAATTTCTACCCAAAGGTTGTTTGGCAGAGGTCCATAGTTAACTGCAACACTATCTTTTATGCGTTTGAATCTTGGAACAGTAGTTATATTTTCTCTTAAACTCTGATCAAAATAATTACCTAAATATTTCTTTATATTGGAAATACATTATAATAAATACACTTGAACTAAAATAAACCCAACAAAGTATAAACAGAACTGATAAATTAATATGTAAAAATCCATTATAAAATCAAACAAAACTTATGCTATTTAAATGCGGTATATAAGAAGACAAATGAAATTGAGAACACGAGTAAACATTGGAACAAACAATCGATTCTTAATAAATATTGTAATAGCGTTATAGTTTCCGAATCGTATTCAGGTATTGGCTTGCCAACAAGTTATTGTGTGGAATATAAATATCGAATACAAGTTTTATTGCGAACAAGCACGACATGGCACTCCGATGAGTTAGTTTAAGTAGAGTGATGACGGAATACCCCCTACGTGTTCGATAGTTTTGCGCTGACTATTTTACAAATCAACTGGTTTATGATCGTGTTTTGTGCTTTGAAATGCAACATTAATTTTGATCGACGTTTGAATTGGTTTGTTCCAATTTCATATGTAAGTAGTAATGTTTGGTGCTATTGCTTACGCGTCGTAAAATTGACTCCGTGCTATGCTATTTTAATAACACAAAAATATACTGGATTTTGAAAGTATTTGTATACTTTGCAATACAAAACTTAACTTATTACATAAAAAAATTACGAAGTAGCAGTTGATAAACAATGAAACATTACATTAAATTCGCAATTGATATGAAACATCGATTTTTCATCTTAAAAGTCTAAACGTATTTGACTCCAGTTACGAATAATAAAAAAAACGAAAAACAGTACACACGAACTGCCAGTTGGTCAACATTTCAAAAATAAAAACAATTTCTGCTTAGCACGCCGACAAAGCAACAAACGCCTTCATTCTCGAGTGCGGCCCTAACAACACGAGGGAGCGTCGCGTGCTGAGTCGCAGACGAAATAGGAATGATTTAATTTGGCCGCGGAGGTCTGGAACGAGGGAGACTAGCGGCGGTGTACCTCCGCCATCGTTCGTCATCACCGCATCGCGTGACACCGTGGTGTTGACTTAATGGAGTGCCCGTGAACAAATTCAAAACATGCCCACTGACACCGCTAAACTATCGCTGTGTATTATATCTGTGATTTATACCGGGAACCAATTTCCTACGCCCCTCATAACGTTGCTCGGGAAAGTGATTGAGTGACGTCATTGTGTCGATTTATTTACGTTTAAACCAGTATCTTTGCGCTGTGTCGTTTAGTGTCTTAGATTTTACTCCGTTATTTATCATTCTACATTGTTTTTAATCATACGGTTAGTGAATTCCCACGTTTCACCGGTTACGTTTGCGGCCTGTAGTGGAATGGTTGGTGGTGATGTATTGGAATTATTGGTAACAACGATAATAAATTAAATAGAACTTACTGCTGTTTTATTTTATGTTTTAGATTGAATTCATTCTTTATTTTTCACCTTACATCTTCAAGTTATACTTGTTTAAGAGAATTTCGCTGACATTTTATTTTGAAGCACTCGAAACTAGGTTATGTTGGGTACAGTGTTGTCGGATTCCAAATATAAAAAACGAGCAATAAATTTGATAAATAAATTTATTGCTCGTCGATTATTTACAATGGATTATTCGAATTATCTTTGCTAATCAGCAAACAATTTCCAAGAAAATGTCTCCGCCAAATTGAATGCGAATATCGAGACGTAAAAAAAATAAAATATCTTGGGGTCTTCCAAAGTTAACCCCGGGGGGACTGGGGATCGTAATTGAAAAATAAAAGGCTGTAATAATAGAATTCACATTACGTGCTCTTCAATGACAAATTTTGCCGTCTGCCTGCTTTTGTCAGGAGAGACATTGACATGCTTGTCCCTACAATTTTCACAACGGTACGTCGATTTGCGCAAATGAGTTAATTCTATACACATGAATACGTGAACGTTTATAAGTTGTTAGTTCAATTTAAAATTAAAAGCTGAAACATCACGCCTATATTCCCCGAAGAGGTAAGCAGCGGAATGTAGAAGACTGCCAAGTATCACCAGTTATGTTTACGTCCCGTTATGGAAAAGATGGTGAGCCTATCGCCATATGCCGGGCACATATCCAGATATCGTAAGCGTGATACGGGGAAGGTGTACTGCATGCCTCTGCCAGCCTCTTCGGGGACTGCGAGCGTGATGTTACGTGTTAAATATGTGTATTAAATCACCAAATCACCGTGGTATTAAGGTTTATACAACCAAAATCCATTTTCTATTTTATTGTCATGCCCGGAGTCACTTTGAGCTGAAAATTAATATATTATCATTACACGCACGCATCAATAACGTCACCCAAAACATGCGTCGACTACATTAATGACCGCTGTACGGAATACAAATACGAATCTACTTACCGAATACACACTTATCTAACGCAAGTGTTCGTCTATCTTGAGCGTCGACTTTTAAGGAAACAACGTAATATAATACACCTGTACTTTCCGGAGGTGTAGGCAGAGGCGTGTAGCACAGGGATTTTTCGACAGTAATATTATATATCCCATGAAATAGGGAATGATTGTTTATGACAAATTATTTAAAACATATTATTTTATGTCTGTGCATGTTTCAAATTAAATCTGAAATTTTAGAAAAAATACTTAGTAAAAAGACGCACGTAACTTTGGTAAATATCGCGAATTAATTTAATTTTGCAACAGCGAAGACAGCTTATTTTCTGTGTATGTTTCTCGGTTCTGACTTATATGGAAAATTAAAAAAAAACAATATGTATGCAGATATAAAAAATATTTAGTAAATTCAAAGCTCATCCGCTTCCTAAGTACAATAATATCAAGACGGTTACAAATTATGTACAATTCATAGCTAATATTGCTTAAAGCAATATTGTTACACGATGCACATATGTTTACTTAACTGGATTATTATCCACAATAACTGTATTGACCACATCTCTTGCCAAATCAACCGTCGCTTGATCATAACGAATGTGTCGCCAATATCAGCTAAAAAGAAACAGAGTGTCATATAAACTCTTATACAAATGTTTCAATCTCAACGTGTATAGCTTTAACATCATCATCATCAGCCTAACTCAGTCCACGGCCGAACACAGGCGTCCCCTAATGAGCGCCATCGCGCTCTGTCCTCGCCTTCTCGTACCCATCTTCCTCTTGCTGCCTCTCGCCTTTTAAGTTTAAATGGAAACCACCTAACAATACTTTAAATTTATATATGTGTACAGACAATTATATGCCCTTATACGGCACACGGGGAAGATCTCGCGCTAGAGTCGAAACAGAAGCGAGCGGTGGCATATAAAACACGTTCACACACACGAGGACATACCAAAACGAATTTCCCAAACATTTGTATGCAGATATTACGGTAAACGGTGGGATTGTTTCGTGCTGCCAACATTTCCGTACAATACGCTCGGGCGAGGCGTGGCGCGGCTAGTTAGCGGCAAGTGAGATGTAAATGTGCGCTGAGCGCCCGCGCACGGGCCCTCCGTCGTCTCTACCGCATTGTGCTTGTCTCTACACTACACCCGCACAGATTCTAAATATTCACATCTATGTATGTACCATTTAGTGTTTAATATCATTTAACTACACATAACTCATAACACAGTTTCAGCTTATAGAAAATTGGAGTCCAAATATACCATCAAAGCAGATGAACATATTCATCATTAACAACAGCAATAACAATAATATCATCAACAACAACAACAATATCATCATTATCAATAACAAAAATATCATCATCAACAACAACAACATTATTAACGACAAAAATATCATCATCATCCATCGCTATAACTGAGGGTTTTCTGATCAAGTAATTCCTTGCGGCGTCGACCAAGAAACAAAAAAACGTATTAACTAATAAATATCATTCTCGCTATTATTATTTCTAGTAAAAAATGTGCGGTACTAAACACTATTCTTATGGCGTCTTGTATAAATTACATCGACGGCATCTTAATGATCCCCGCACACCCAATTATACTAAATATGGTTCATAGATAAGAGAAGCCTTTGAAATAACAGGGCACCTATAAATGACAACTTTACGCAAGTGCATATTGCTATGTACCATTCATAGAAATGTAATTTTTAGTTAACATTGTGTTTATTATTTAGAAGTTTAATAATTATTATTATATCATTGCGCTAGGTACCGTCTGGGCTAGATAGAGAGCATTCACTATCAAATATTCTTATATACCTGCCATGCTTTGCTTACATTCATCCCTCTCTTTACACACCCACGCCTTCTGAAGTGAACTGGCCTTCATATCTGTTGTAAATTTATTGTTATTTTGTCTCTGAGCGAATGTCTCTAGTAATTTTTGTTGATGTAATACAGCTATATCTTATAGCAAGGCGTATCATAAGTCCGTACTGTTGACAACAAGGCAATAAATTTATAAAATAAACTCGTCAGTTAAGTTTAAAAGGGTGTTGCTATTTTTAAATTAACACGAACAGTGGTGACATTAATTCGCGTGGTCATTGTATCGTGGTCATCGTGGTCATTTCGAATCGGGTCTAATAATACATTACATTAAAAATTATTGCCTTTGTTAATCTCTCAGTATATTTAGAAATATACTTCTTTCTTTCTTTCCTTTCTTCAATTATAAACACATCTGAAAATCGTCGAGCTTTATAAGCTTCATATAGTCCGTAATACCCAATGATGAATTATTTGATATAGAGAGGTTGCTTTAGATTTTATTTAGGACTAAATTCAATTTATATACAGAAAGTTACTATCACTGCGAAAAGTTCTATCACGTCTGTAATCATCGAAGAAGTAGACAGAGAAGTGCAGTTGGGATACGTTTCAAGGGATATTCAAGTTGAATCACTGTACATGAACCTCTATCATTGAATATCATCATATATCACTATACTCGTACATTGATGACATCGCTCATGCATACTGCGTGTTGGAATCTCTTTTACATCACACTTGTAAAAAATCTAAGGAATGGTTCTTAGCAATAGCACTGGATTGTCTGAGATAATAATAATAGTTCATTTTTAATCACAAATACCTCCTGTACCTTCATGAGCTCCCGTCGATTGCAGTGATTCCTCCATTCCTCGCCGCGACCTCACTGCAGTCTAAACGGCCCATCTCCATGAAACAAACGTCAGTAAAACGTTCATATATAATAACCAAACTTACAACTCCACTCACAATTCCAGAACGCAGGTTAAGGACCTTTAACTGTACGTCTCAATGTAACCATTTAGCGAACAGGCTGCGAACGTTACAAATATGAACACAAATAAAACTATTTCAGACGAAAATAGTTATGGCATAGCCCTATACGGCAGCGAGGCTTTAAAAGGCGAATGTTGACATCAAAGAGCAGTCAAGCGCGGAATATTTATATTCTATCTGAATACAATTATAAATTCATTAAAAAGTTCAATATTACACAGTAACAGCGTCTACATTCTTAGCAGTTAAAATATATGGGCATGCAAAAAGAAATACGAAAGAAAAATTTCTTGTAATTAATTAATATAATTAACAAACATAATTTTACAACGTAATTATACATCTGCAATCAATTATTATATTACCTTCGTTATAGGCGTAGTCATACTCGTAGTGTATATTCACAACAGGCTTATATATTTTTTTGTTTTCGTACATTTCGTTTAATTATACTTGCTGTAAAAACGTATGTAAAGTTTTTACAGCAAGTATAATTGAAATTTTTAATATAGATTTCTCTTTATTATTGCTACTTAATTTTGTTATTTAAAAAAAACGTAACTTCACGCCTGTGATCCCCAAAGGGGTAGGCAGAGGAATGCAGAGAATTCTCACGATTCACCGGTTACATTTACCAGTTTTTTTATTGTTATACAATAAATAACATTTTCAATCAATAACACCCAGCTTATGATAATCGCGGGTGTAAATTGAGAGACGCATATTATAAATATTAAAGCTAAATGTCTAGTTTCGTAGTTCATTAGATAAGAATATATGTGTATAAATATATTTTTATTATAATAAATATATTTTTATTATAATAGATATTATTATAAATGATGTATACCAATAGATCGCATACAGCGCACGACAAATATCTCTTGTAACTTTTTTGTAATCTGTATATACATATAAACACTTTAAAGTATACAAGTAATTGATATATCAAGGAACGCAACTAAATCATGGCTTTGTTTATTTTTTAATAAATGTGTCGATTCACTACCACTCTTATTCTACTCTGAATGCTAATAATGAAGACTACAATATGTCTATAATATCTGCAGACATATAAACCAATTCGCTGTTTAAAAACTTAAAAAGTGTACTCTGTCGTCTGTAATTATCAAATGAAATGAATTGTAGGACCTCATCCTTCAAACACTAACCAGATTTTCCTAATACAGAATTTTATATACCACCACCCATTATACATATATTTTCAGCTCCACCCACTCCACATTATATATTTATACCATTATAGGACACAAATTTAACAGGCGAAACGAGCAAGTGTATTGAAACCCTCTGCCTACCTCTTCGAGGAATACTTGGACGGCACAATCAGAAGTCTCCGAAACCGGTCTGTTACGAAAGTGATTAATGATGAAGAAGTCGTTATTATTAACGTATTCGTAATGAGTGACATCTGATTTGATAAGATATAAAGATTTCGGCACTTGGTTATCTCTGTCTACGCTGCCACGAACTTGGCATGATGATATAATACTACAAGAAAACAATACAGAAAGAATCTTGAACACTGTCATATATATTAATACCTACTAGGTATATAACATACATTTGAGAACAGTTCACGATCTCGCACATATAATTAGTTTATGACAATTCACTGTAAGTATTTTTCGCAAGCATTCACCATTTTTCCCAGTATAAAAATACTGATAGTTCTATGCGCATACGTGTTCGAACGCAGGGTACATATAACAAAGGCGGCGCTGCGCCGGCGCATACCGCGCGGGGCTCCCGCGCCGCACCTAATTAACTTGGGACGTGACACGGCCACATTATAAATTTTAAATCTGTTAACGCGCCCGCATTAAATTCACAAATAAAAATAAATCTAGCACGAGAAACGTAGAAACAAAACAGATAAGTAAATGAGATAGCGGCCGCCGTAATTTTGCATTTAGCGATCATACCCCGCCTAATGAGCGAAATTCCTACTTTTTTTTTTATTCTCATACAGACTCGTTTGTAGCCACCGTTTCGCACCCGCAGCCTAACTGATAAAGTTAGACTAATATAATCAGCATTGAACGCGTAGAAAAAGCTTAATTTTAAAGAATATTAGTGTCGGTTTAGTGTAAAATATGCATTATAATTATTGACACAATTTCAAATGTAAGGGTGATGTATGGATTCATAGATTCTGACAACTGTTCTCTGGGTTTACAGAATATTTATTTACCTCTTATTATTGTTAACAAAAGGTGGAATTAATACGAAGTGACATTTTCTGTCAATCCAGGTGATTGGGACATGTAATTGGAGCAGATAGTCGTCGCACTCAACTCTTCATTTTCATCAGCTATTAAAAATTACATAATTATATCAGTCAGCTATTTTACACAGCGGTGTTTATTGGCAGTAACTGTGCTAAATTAAGTACTATCACAGGGCTACTTAGACTACACTTGGTAATTCATTAGTGCTTTATAAAATTATATTTCACAACGCACTCGCTGAATGTAATCTTTATTTTTTTACAATAAACTTAATAAGATACTTAGGATGTTCTAGAAGACTTATACCTTTTTATTGGATGTAACAAAGAATTAATAGCTCTAGTCGATAGCGTCCATTTATATAACAATATTAATTATATAGAAATAACGAAATGTAAGTATTCTTTAAACATATAAACATTGTTCGTATACATGACCTGGACGCTTATGTTCCATCATGGAATAAAAAGCTAGACTTCAATCGTGCACCGGTCACAAATCCAAATCTAAAACGGATACATCCCATTATAAACGCGAAGGTTTGTAAGTATGGATGGAGGTTTCTCTTTCAGGTAAAAGCTGCTGAATGGATTTTAATGAAACTCTACAATAATATAGCTTATACATCAGAATAACACACAGGATACAATTTATAAAGTTACTCTGTGAATTGTCCAAAATATCAAGTACAAGTAAGTAGGATATGCCGATCTGGCGTACGCGTTGCGGCCGTCGGCTCTCACCCCAAGCTCGCTTACTAATCTTTTTTGTCTAGGTATTTGATTTTTTTTGTTTTCTCTGTGGAGCAACATACAAGTTACTTTTCATCTTAGAATTCCCCCCACAAGGTAGGTATTTACGCAGGAAAACTTTGTGACACACTAATTTCCAAGCGGCCGCGAAGTTATGAAAACATCTAGTATAATATATAATAGCCTCGTTGGTCGTGTTGGTTGTAAGAGTGATTGCCGATCGAGAGGTAGTGGGTTCCAATCCCAAGTCGGCGTTATTGGATTTTTCCAATTAGATTTTTTAGTATTGGCACGCAATATGGATATGTGCCGGACGTATGGATAGATTCTCCATTTATTCCATAGTAGGACTTAAAATAACTAGAGAATTATAGGAGTGTAAAGGGTAGTACACTAGAGTAGGTAGGCAGAGTCACTATTCTGCCTACCTCTTCGAGTATTGCAGGCGTGAGATTACATTTTTGTTAGGTTTATTTATTAAATATACGAAACTCGACGATAACGTAACAAATAAATCAACGACATTGTGCTTGATATTATAGCAAAGGCACATAATACATAAACAGTAAAAGGCTACAGCTGATCTGCATACGAAATCCTATGCGACCTAAATACTGACTATTGCAACTTCAATGTTTACTGCTCACCTTTCACTGTTCTTAATGATGTATATCGCGGTTATGGATAGGACACCCTTTTATTATAACATAACGCCGGGTAAATTTTGGGACCGTCAGAGAGCACTGTGTACCAAATATCTCTATTGTTGCAAAGGTGAAGTGCTTCTTCAACATTCATCAATGTCATACACGTATTTCGGTTTTTGTAAATTCTAAATATTCAATTAGCCAGTATCTGATACATTATATAACTAATAGAAATATTATTCATTATATTACAAGTTATATATTTTATGCATGAATGCGGAATAAACTAGCTATTTTGCAGAACAGAAATTTAATTATTATAATATGTCATGGTTATGGAATTGTTGTGATCGCAAATGTTTTTGGGTTTTTCTTTCTTTTCTCTGTATGTATGTTTGTTTATGTTTAAGGATAGAGCATCAAAAGCGTCGTCAAAAGTTGTTTTGTTTGGCAAGTGACGTAAGTATAAAGTGGAGGTGAGTACAGAACAGCGTGTACATAACTCCACTTTTGCCGACAATATTTCAACAACAGCGAACGGCATACATTTTATGAAGTACTTTTAATTTTGCATACGGCGTATGAAATCCATGTCCTAGTACAGGATGTGGAGGGATATACTAATTATATAAATCAAGCATATTATTGTTTGAATACAAATTAGTATTACTTTTACATTTCTGACTGTCAACTGAGGGGTCTTGAGCTCAAATCCCGGGTCGGGCGCTATTAGATTTTTCTTCTTTTTTCTAGTTGTGGCTCGCAATTTGCATATATATGTGTCCGATGTATAGCAATAGTTTCTAGTTTCACCACCTTTTACATAGCGGGACGTAAACGTAAATGGAAAAAAGGTAAGCGATTTAAACTTCTCTGTCTACCTCTTCGCTCATTATAAGCGTCACTTTGCGTTATGTATTACTTTTGCTAGAAGTTTAACAGATACTTATATTTGAAGTTAACCGATAAGTCGACACTATCATTTTCAATGATGATTCTTTTATGTAGTAAGCATTAGTAGATATTTTGACAAATATGGAGAAGCATAAGCTGGTCTATAAAAATAGACATTTTTAGCAGTCGTTGCTCTCTGCCAAACTCATAAGGGACCTGGTGTAAACATAATTAATAATGACAATAATAATGGAATTTTCCCCCCAAGCCTATCGATTAAAGTCAATTCGCTCCGCTTCTCTCCTCTTAAGTACTTTGTTTACTTTACAGATGTTTATTACAATTACAGATAATCACAGAAAGCAAGACACGTTTTGCGAAAATCACATTTGAAAATGTACAAAAGTGTACATCATTATATCACAAAAATGTACAACCTCGCAGTTCCGAATGGGGCTAAAAGAACACTTTTTTAAGTAACACACGAATATGGCGTTAAAATAAATAACCATCAAGTTCTAACAGAGTTGAGTCGCAATTATGCAGCGTCCTGTATAAACGTGCACGGCCGGCCCTGGCAGTTGCATGGCGAGCTGAGTAGCGGCTACCGATCATCGAGTGAAATATATAAATCGAAGCGTTATCATCTTCGGCGATCACCGCGGCTGCGGCAGGCGGTCGAGACGTGAAATAAATATCCATTTCCATAGTCAAATGCGAGCAGGAGCGGCGCGCGGGGCCGGGCGCAGCGCCAGTCAGCCACGTCAACCCGCCCGGCGCATCCAGCGCCGACGGGCGCGCAGCGCTGATCTATAACTCCTTATTATTATTTGAACGAGATCTATTGATCCCGAGGTGTGGAACTCGCGATTCGATCCGACGAAGATCATTTTGTTCGACTGGAACGACCGCTTGTGAACTAACTTGACGTTACAATGGCGCGCTGTGACGGCAATGATTTAAAATCTGTTAACAGGACGGTTCTCTTTTTAACGATTGGTATACAATTTCCATAAATGGTTTTTCCAGATGATCGCAGTGTACGGAATGCATTGCACATAATAAGGAACAACGCGGTCACGTTGTCGCATGAAATGAAACATGCCATTCGCGTCCCGACACGGCCACGGAGCGAACAATAGTGTGAGGGATAATACTTGATAGCAAGAATGAAACTGAAATCCCCGCAGTAATGAAACGCCAGCCCACACCGCCCCATATTATCTTGGCTAATTATCTCCTGCCCACGGACCGACGAGGAAAATATTCTATTCAGCCATCGATAATGGACAGCCAGCCATCTTCCGATAAATGTATTGCTCCAGCTTGTAAAATATTAATCAGAAAATGCCCTACCCTTCTCGGACACGCGTTCGTCTTTAAAACGATTTGAGAATTAAAAATATTCATAAAGTAACCTGGTAAAATCGTACACCGAATATTCGCTCTACACTCATTCAATATTTTTCAAAGGTAATTAATTGGACGGAGGTACGCTGACTATGATTTTAATTTGAATTAGAAACGGAAGGTTAAAGAAATTATATCGACCTTATATATTGTATTAACCGTTTTGTATTCGCAATGTAGCCTTATTCGGAAAACATATTTTAAAAGTCACAAGCATACATGTGACCTCCGTGGAAATGTTAAACAAAAATTACATACGCGTGAATCAGTTGACGGCATTGAAAATGATAATACATTTAAGTGTACACAATTGCGTCGTACGAGTGCGAAAGTTATGGAGAGTCACCACGTGGCGAAAGAATTTTAGTGACTAATAGGGGCCTCAATCGTGGGACAAGTAGGCCGCAGTGCTCGACCTGCGGCCGAGTGCCAATCATCAATGATAAAATAATAGGCGTAATGCAGGAAGCGCAGTTATTCGCGACGTCGCGCCACCCGCCGCCCGCGCATAGGGGCTTTTAATCAACACTTTATTGTTTAATGACCCCTCGTCCGACTCGTAAATTAAAAGGGTGACGGCTCAAACCCTATTGACGAACGCGTAATATGTGAGCGGATTCAGTCCGAATATTTGATGATAGATAATAGGGACGCAACTCACAATACCCACTCGTTTGCGTTCGGCATTCCCCGACAGAACGCACGGAGACGATTCGAACGGGTCACGGTCGCCTAAAAAGGACGAACGATGCACCTTTGCGGGTTAACGTGTGATTTCTAACCGATATAAATGATATATGCATGTTAGTGTAACTACGATCGTGCATATTTCAAATATATTGCTCGTGGTTGTTTCTGAGTATTTCAAAATGTATTATTTCACACTGCCAGTGGTTCATTGGTGCTTTTTGTGACTTGTCAAATAAAATGTAACATCACGCCTGCAATCCCTGTAAAGCTAGGCAAAGTAGTATAATACACTCCCACATATCATCCGTTACGATTACGTCTAAGTTTTTTATCAATGTTATCAATATACGCGCTTCCCTTTTAACACTATGTACTAAACAACGTTAAAATCGATTTTACATGTAAACCATACGCACGATAACTATTATTCGCCCAAATAACTAGGCATAACATAAATGTAGCTAACATTTCACGAACGCTCACGCCAATGCAAGTCTGCGATAAATAACACGTCAACAGTCGTTGGACGGGAGTACACTGTTGCTATGTGAACGAGTGTTAGCAAATATGAGTGGAGATTAAGGTAAGTCGAGTATGGGCGGACAGGTGAGCCGGCGCGTTGCGTGCGCCACGCTTGTGTAAATGCCTTTAGCTTTTCTATTGGAAAGCGTTGGAGCTTCAATTATATTATTCACGTATTAATTATTTACTGGTCATTGGTCTGGTCGCAAGTGCCATTGGTGACGTGGTCCCGGGTTCGATCCCGGACCGGGTAGTGTAGTTGGATTTTACTAGGTTGAAATTCTAGTCTATATTTGTAGCTGGGCGTAGCGACAGGGCCATGTTCTACTCAATGAAACGTGTAATATAACCAGTAAAAGGTGGAAGAATTACACTCTACCGAATAAGAAACATGAATTCTGTATTGCTAGAACACATTATACCTTGTTTTCTACCTCTCAGCACTGTATTAGCTGGGCGAAATCTTCCTCAAGCCAATTACGTACGAAACTCTTGCTTAGCATCGAAATACGTTTGAAATGTGTTGTTATCTACCAACAACCTATTAGTATATAGGTACCAAAAATAGGAAGAATCATTGTTTGCAAAGGTTTTCTTAAATTTCGATATCTCCTATAAATAGCAACATTATGTAACTACATACATATTTCGTTTAGTCTTCTAGGACCTACACAATTTGTTTAAGAAACGTCTGTGCATAGTATTCTTATATGTAAAGACTCATAAATCCAAACAAACAACGTTCAAAATCACACCAGCGAACATCGGTACGAGAAAGAACATTTTAACATAAATGTCAAATAAACGACTCCACGCCATTCCGAGTACGGTATTAAAGGCATTTGATCCCCGACTTTTAATGCTTCACCCCCGGCATTAAAATTATGTGTATATTTGTATCACGCTCGTTTGTAGGGCCTCGAGTGCGCGCCGCCGGCCGACGAAACGCACACCGTCCGCCAAGGTCTTCTGTCCGCCGAGTTATGTTTTTAGCTTGCAAACTTTCATACGCAATTAATGCTGGATGTTTCGTGTCCAAACAACTGACCGAACGCATCGATTTATGTGGACTTGTGTCACCTTCAATTTCAAGCGAAACTCGGGGATCACGAATTGCACAAGATGCCTTCACACCTGGGTTTCTCGTTAGGGGTAGGCAGAGTATTTGATGCTCTTATTTTTCATAGATTATGTTTTTACTCATTGGATATATTCGGCGCCAATATTTAAAATTAGAACAACTCGCTAATACTTTGCCCAACTCAACGACCGAACCCTGGACTTATTCAACCGTCTCTGTAACGACCACTAAATGAACTATGTAGTAAGTAAATATTGCCTATTTAAGTAATGAATATTAGGTACTTTTATTTCCTGTCAATAGGCAGCATCGCAATGTCAGAGGAGCACGAATAGAGTATTTTAATACAGTGAAATAGGCAGAAATATGTTTCTGTATTGTAAAAACAAGACCTTAGCAGGTTAATATGACATATTTAGATACTAACCAACTTTTGCTACATCTATATTAGATTTGTTTAAAATAACTCTCTGTTTATTATAATTATTTTTATAATAACGAAAATGTTGATCAGCCCGTGGCTCTAATTACACGGAACTTGATATCATTCATTAGCTGATCCCCAAATTATTGCGCCCTGCAAAATTCTTAATTATATCTCTTGAATTTCTAAGCAAAATGTAGCCCCAAGCGCCACCGGGGCAGCAAAATGATATGTTTGTAAACAACGCAAAATTTTACCGTTAAACGCTAATTATACTTTTTTAGGAAACATTTCGCGATCGGATTTTGATATACGTCTGATTGGTTAATTTGGTATCGTTGTCGTGTTCCGCTTGAACTGTGTTTTGCATAGACGTTCGAGGTGTAATTTGTAATGTATGCAAAACATAACATCAAGCTTGTAATCCGTAGAAAGGTAGGCAGAGAAAAGTGGTACACTCACACGTTTACCAGTTCGGCTTACATCCCACCAGGTAACAGAGGGTGAGCATTGGCAATAGTGCCGTACATAGGGTGCAAATTTAGATTCTGAGCCATTACTAGAAATTCTAATTAGCAAAAATCTAACAGTACCCGGGATTTGAACCCACTACCACTCGATCGGCAGACACGGTTGCAAATCACTCGCACGACGCAATGTAATGTATATAAATAAGAAGAAATCAGTATAAATTTCTAATCGTCACAATGGATTAGTATTTGTAGATACTTGGCATGCGGGAGGAAGGTCGCAGAGGCATTTTCTCGCACTCGATACGCTGCTGATCGACAGCGGCAGTTTAGCCGTGCCTAGGAAGGCGTAACAGATAACAGAAGATCAGAATCTTTCTTACATTGCAAATAACATTGAAGAAGCAAAGTAGTAGATATAGTGTAAGAGATAAAATACCTTCATAGGAAGAGGACGCCTGCGCCTATCCAAATTCTGAAGAGGCATAACTGATCAATTATCGATAAGTGGTTATGTATGTCAGTTGGTAGGGTTTTATGAACGATTTTCCTTGTCTCTATTTATGTACCTATTTTAATTAATACCTAATCATCATTTACATCAGACACAACTATCCACTCAGTGTTTATTGTAAATATAACAACAAGTATTTTTCTTTTTATATAAATTTTATTTCATTTTTACACAAACCGTATTGATACACGTGTCTATTTTAAAACATTAAACAAATTAGCGTAATTCACTAATTATCATGTTAAATTCACACAATATAACGACAAAGTGTTGTCTAACATACATCAAAGATCCTTAACTAGAACACATGCCCTAAAAAAAAACTTGAATTAAAACCGTAAAGGAAGTGCCTCTCGCTATTGCAACACAAGACAACAGTCGCTATCCAGGAACAAATTACACAGCTCATAAAGCCGAGGTTAAACGATGACGGTGACGTGTTAAAAGTGGAGCTCATCGCCCTTCCAATTAGACGGATAATTACGGTGTTCAGTTCGGAGTTATTAATTTAGTAAGCGGGGGAGATCCGGTGTCGCGTCAGGTGCGCCGCGCGACACATCGAGGGCAAAGGGACGCGGCTTATGACTGGTGAGTCGCGTTTTATATCTTCACGCCAGTTCCTTTACGAGGTGGTTAGAGAGCCAAATATCAAATTGTTCTACCCTGACATGCCTCGTGCGCTGATAGTAAAGATTTTTTTTATTATACGATCTTACGGTAAATCTTTTGCGTGGTTACTCCTGTAGCTCGGGACTAGAATATCAGTCACGGTACCTCCTTCCAGTCTTAAGAGGAGACTTAAAAGAGACTTCTGGGGTTGCGAACTGCTTGAGTGGCAGATCTAACCGTTCTAGCTGAACAACTCTGGTAAAGATATTTGTTCTCATTATGTCTTTGGAACCGGAGGGCTTGTGATGAAGGATTATGCCTCTCTCGGAAGTAATGCCCGCAGGGGCCCAGCACTATGAAGACATAGATGCACTCCGTTGGAAATCAGAATCCTCTTACCCTTAGAAGAAGCCCACCGAGGAGGTTTTAGCGAGGTATAAGACCCACATAAACCAATATCTCATATATAACATTAAATAGCAAGTATGATAAAAAATACCTAATTATATTGTATTGCCATTGAAATTTTGTAAGTATTAAGTAAAACACAAAATGTGTATTCGTGGATATTTTCGTACTTATACGTTTAGAACATCCTGATGAGTTTTGAGTCCAAAATGCGGATATTACATAAAAGACAGCTTCTATTCTCCTTTAACTAAACATCTAGTTCCTTTACATCAAAGAAAAATACAAAAGGAGGGCAAAAAAAAAATCTCTCTGAGTTCTGTATAAATTAGGTAAACCAAGCTCGACTCACACAAAACCTCGCCGTGCAAATTATGTATATGTGTAAGAAACAACCAAGACTTCTTTCATAAAATTTTAATTCTCTAATTCACCCCTCTGCGGGCGCTCTCAAAGTGTAATTACTGTAAAAGGTCTTAAGCACGAATGTTATGACGGTGTTTATGAAAAGTGTTTCCGCGCGGGCATAACGAACCTTTCACAACCGCCTTTCGACTGCTGAATACCGACCGCACAACAAAAAGACGAATTCAACCTTTATGATTATTCAATCCCACTTTAACTTGCATTTTGCTATTCTTCGTTTCGGTGTCTGCATTGGAGCGTGCACACACAGGCCCACCTGACGTACGGTCCTTAAAGGAGTCATTGTGAAGTGCTAAATGCAAGCGAAATGTAACTGCGGTATGCGGAATGCGAATCGCTTGTAACAGGTCTTCGTCATATAACGTACGCTCATATCTTCGATAAAGTCAAGATATAAAAGTCGTCTTCATAAGGAAACTCTTCGTCATATTTTTCTATAATTAAATCGCAAAATATTATGCAATAGTCATTTTGAGTATTAATAAAAGCAAATTATCACTAATTGCAACTACGCAACACGACAGCCATCTTTTCTGACTTCATCAGAAGTATATATCGCACGATTTAATTGGAAAGCAAAAAGTTCGATATGTTACATATACGAAGCGATTCTTTACATTTGACATGATAATAATTCGGAGGGAAGAAGTCGAATTTAATAGCGAGTTAAATGATACGTGCCCTGATTGGAAAATGTATGCTTATTCAGGGCGAGGTCCCTCCCAACCCTCCGCACGGCTGATTTGAAATGAATGGTAATAATACCCGGGCATCCCGCTCACATCGTTTTGTATGATTATTCCAGATTAATTATTTGTCGAAATTCTGTTGGCTAATTTTTCGGAACGGACTTTTCCGCTTTGACTGACGTTTTAATTCTAACTCATCTTGGGGTTGTATTCAGAGGTCTGGAACCTAATGGATACATGTATGTATATGTTGTATGAATGGAAATGTAAAAGTTGTTCATTTATAATTAAACAGAATATATTATTAATATTTTTCGATTGATCATTAGGTGTATATATGTAAAGGTATATTAAATTTGAATCCGCAGAATTATAAGTTAACTGAAAAATCGGCAGTTGCACTCGCAACCGATTGACTAAAGAGGAAGTCCAATTATTCCGATTGCATGAACATACGGTTTAGTCAGATTATTTGTATATGTATAATTGTATTTAGAAATAAGACATAGATTCTACCAAAACATCATTGATTGACTAACTTTTATCCGCCAATACATTGTCTTCAAAATGGAAATTCGTCAGTTATTCCAAGAAAAGGTATGAATAGCAGCAAAAGTTGATTTAAATTCAAGCTCAAAAAAAAAAACAATATTATGTTGTTTTGTTAACAACACGTTTATAATACTTAAAAAAATTGCATTGTAGGCAAATGTACAATATTTAATTCTTTTACACATTCAAAAGGTGACAAATCAAATCAATCGCCTAACAAATCCTTCTAAACAGATTTCAAAGAATAACCAACTTTATCAAATAATCTCCTTCATCCATCTATCGAAATGCATTTCGCATATCTGAATGCATATAAACACTGCTTCGTAGGGTACGCCATAGAACTGGCTCGACGGTCCCGAGGGCCGTCGACTGATGCGAATATCAAATCGCCGTCTCCCCCACACACCATAATACTCGTCCATTAAACGACAGGGAATACCGACACCTATGTCCATCACGCGTCGCTGACGTCACGCACACAAATCGATACCATACATTACCGACGACCGCCGAGATCTCCATAAAACAATACAAACTAGAAATGGCTCATTAACCGAACTCGTTTCTTCATTTGCCTCGACGCGCTTTGTTTCATATTTACAATTAAAAACAGTTCCTAATAGAAGCAGTCAAGGGGTGATTTTTGTTTGGCGAGTAATTGGTATTTATTCTCCCGACTGGACTCTCCCCGGGGGCCTGAGCTGGCACATTCTGACGACTGAACTAAGTAGAAAGATAGAACAGAATTAAGCGGGCCAATTATCCCGTATTGGATTTATTGGTAATCTCTGCACGAATGGGCGCGAGGGTGCGAAGCGGGCCAACTTCTGATGATACCTCCGTCGGTATTATGAACAAACTTGTTGCAATTTTTATGTAGGAGGATTTATTGTCTGCTTTCCTCTTGTTTCGCTTCTGATTGTGTGTAGACAGATAAAAGAAAGCCCAGAAGCGATTCATTACAAATAAATCAATCTTTCATCAAAGTATACTTCCCGGATTAGCCGACTTATCCTTCAGAAATGCTTTTCCCATTTATCTCATTTCGCTTGCTCAGTTCTAATGTAACAATGATACATTATTTACTTATATAACCAATGCTCGTTGTGAACATTCTGATTAAACTACGTATAAAAAAAAATAACTATCATTGGCATAATTTCATTTTAATTTTAAATAATGCAAAAATAATTAATGGTACCTTGTAAAAAATGTCCCATGTTGAAAATAAATTATTATTACCATATTATCAGCTGAACATACATTATATTTCACTGAACTTTAAATCACTGTGGTTTGACTTTAAATCACTCTGATAAATTCTCATTAGTATCACGCAATCATAACGTGAAGGAAGGCGAAAATCTTAAGTGAAAATTTATTATTAAACTACATACCAATAGTCACAAAAAAGTATTGTATGGAAATCGACAAGAATGAACTTATTAAATATCTTGGCACAGCCATCTGATAGCAAAGTGAGCGTCAAGAAAACTTGTGCTGTGGTAACCGGACGGCATTTTTTATATTTTTTATAATTTAATTTATATACCCAGACACAGAACAAATACTAGTGAATATCCCAGAAATATTTTCTGGATGATAATTATCTATCACACCGGGTGCAACAAACCGATTCAATACTCACTGCATCAACAAGCTAGTTAAATTAATCGCATTTCATGTAAACATCTTCAGAATCTACATGAGAATGCGAAAATATTTCCATTTTTCCTACGAATCTACCTTTTAATAACAAACTGTCACGCTGACGAGCACTATTACTTAGTATAAGCTTTTACCCGCGTCATGAAAATGTCTATAGTGTAATAGTTTTGGCAAAAAATGTCAAGTGGAGCTAAAGAAATTGATACATTGACATAAAAGCATATTTATGTTCGCTGGGTATCGGTAAAAAAATTTCACCCGATACGTCATAGCCATCAGTCTCGCGTCCTGCCTCTTGGGCATTGCATAAAAAGTTTTTTCGTCCTGCTGGTATGAAGGGACTTTAGAGGAAAAATAAAAAATACGTATATTCTTCTTCATATTCCAAGCTACGTCTGAAATAGTCGTATTTCGGATACCATAAAATGTAACAAATACGTGTATAAAATGTATGTAATTTACGAAAGAAATTACCTTAAATTTATTATAGATCGATTCCTTATTCAGTAATTTAGGTTCGACAGAGAAACCAGAATATTTTGAGTTTCAAAATAGCTTAACACATTTATTTAATACTTTATCTATATCATTACTTTGGACACTAACGATAATCTGTCAACAATAAGTTAACAAGCTAGTTATTGTAGTTTCAAATATATGTATGTAACAGTAATTGATCATTTGTACTACATCTAATTATAATCCTTACTATCATTTCATTTTCAATACGCATCTCAAATTTGGAGAGCCATAAACTCGTAGCCGGTTGAATATTTTATGAGCAGAAGGAAATTATTTCCCTAATGTGGCCGTTAAGCATAATATATTGATAATTATTTCAGTTTGCCTTCGTAAATATTCTACTCACAACGCATCCCGGGATAGATACATCTTTCAAGGATAAGATATTATGTCAATAAATGAAAGTATGGCTTGCCCCAGCAACATACCTATTAAAATTTGGTATAGGAAGGAATTAATTGTAAAAAAATGACGCATAATCATTATCAATAATAGTTACAGTCATCTTTTTACTTTTATTACTGCAATAAATAGTTGTTTTAGAAATGTAGTCCACATTGTACTATCCATTTGTGTTTTGATAATAATTAAAACAATAAATGAATATCAATATGCACAAGTGTATTTTTTTAATACTTTAATTGATGAGAACCTAATACATTGAACCATACGAAGAACTTGGTTTTAATTATAAGGCAAATTATACTGAATTAAATAATTAATTTTTCATGTAAATCGCAAGTGTCTGTTTGACTGGTAAGTTTTCTTTCTGAAATAATGAAGTTTTAGAAAACGTCGAACTTAGCATTTTCCTTAAATTATGAGCATTCAGCTAGTATGTATATAAGTCAACTATCTTTAGTCAAATTAGATGCACCACTGACGTCAATAACAGTGTCATTTCCAGAATGAGTACTGTTATCAGCATAATTGACATTTGAAACAACGGTATGATTTGTAATAACGGTATCATTTGTAATAATGGTATCTTTCGAAGTAACGGCATCATGTGCAATAGCGGTATCTATTGAAGTAACGGTATCATTTGAAATAACGGTATCTCTTGAAGTAAATTTATCATTTGAAATACCGGTAATATTAATAGTAACTGTCCCATCTTTAGTTTCGGTGGTACCAGCATCAGTTGAGTAGCTTACGCCAAACAACTGAGCATTATCGTGTCCTTCGTCACCAGCGTTAGGGCTACTATTTTTATCAAAAGCCCAAGGTGGAAGCGACGTAGTAGGGGCTCCTAGCTTCCATTTAATTCTTGTCGAATTTTGCTTCTGAGTATATTTTGCTTTTTCCGGCTTAACGTAGCAAGTGCATTTACAATTTTTGTCAGCATAAGCCACATCAAAATTCAAATCTAAACATTTTTGAATACAAAGATATGATATTTCGAAATCATTACAGTCGTGCGTATTTTGAAATCCATAGCGCAATACGGATTTAGTTGTACCTGTGGAATAGATTAATTATTATCAAACAAGATTATTATTTTTCAGTTTAATTATTTAATATAATAATAATAAAATCTTGGAACATCTCTGACTGCCTCGTTGGTCGTGTTGGTTGCAGATGCGACTGCCGATCGAGAGGTACCGGGTTCGATTCTCGGGTCGAACACTACAAAATTTTCTAATTTAGATTTTCTAGTAGTGGTTCGGAGTCTGGAAATGTGCCCGATGCATGGCATTAGGCTCACCACCTATTACATAGTGGGACGTAATCGTAACCGGTGAATCGTGGGAATGTTCTGCATTCCTCTGCCTA
>DWEI01000024.1:0-37299 GCA_018245875.1 Mysoria ambigua | reverse complement strand
ACCCGGGAATCGAACCCGGGACCTCTCGATCGGCAGTCGCATCTGCAACCAACACGACCAACGAGGCAGTCGATACAGTCTGATACTGAACTGTCATAACTTAAACTGAATTCAGTGACACCACTAAATTCAGTCTTTAGATATAATTCAATTTGTTTCATTGTCCTGTAGAGCAACAATTAATAAAATCCTAATGGCTTAATGTCCTTTTCCAAGTACATACTCATATTAATAGCAGGTACTGAATGTCTATCAACCAAGACATAGATATTGACAGTGTTGACGAAAACTGGGTTTTATGTTAATTATGGTCAAACCAAGTTGAATTATTCTTAGATAAATTTGTAATTTTGTTAACCGTGCAAGGAAAATCAAATATTTGTGTAGACTGCTAGTATTAAAAAAATGTTCAATAGCCATAACTGACATTAGATATTTCCTTTTTCAGATGAGAAGAAAACACAGCTTAGAATCTTCATACAGTGCCAACAGAGACAGACAAAATAAACAAGGTACTTATTTCACAGTTCAAATTATAATATAGAATGTTTTAGTATAATTTTCCATCCAGGGTTAAACAGTGGAAGTGTCACTGCAATAATTCCTGCTGCTAAGAGGCATTGTTCGCATGTATATACCGATTCCAATAGTGCAAGTGGATTATCCTATTACCTGTTATATCAAGTCAGTTATTGGTCAGTTGGTCCAGTGGTGAGGGAACCTGACCAATAGGCCTGTAATATTAGATTCAATTCCCACCCATCACAAATATTTGTATGATGACAACAACAATTTCTATATCTGGGTATATGTAGGTATGTATGGTAGGTACTATGTCTGGGTGTATGTATGTATATATGTAGTTCATCAGCCACTTAGTTATCATAATGTGGACACTCCTCAGGCATGCCCTGGGATCAGATAATCTTGTGTAGATTTTTGAGATTGATGTTATATATATGTTTAACCTTATAGGTGCATTAGTATCAGCGGGTTTCAAAGTGTCGACCACCGTGAGGCCAGACGAAGCGGCGCCGAAGGACGACGGGGACGACCTCTCGTCCGTCAACAAGACGGAGCTGGAGGCCGAGCTGGCGCGCCTCGACACGCTGCAGAAGTCTTATAGGTATTGTTTGATGAGTTCAGGTAATGTTTCTCAAATATTTCAGCAATGTTGGGACAAGCTTTGATGAGAGCTATTTCGGTTTAGAGAAGGAATTAACAATTTGATTCTAGTGTAAAGTTTGGTGTTTGTTGAATTTCATAAATTGGATGTACATATATTTCATTGTTCATGTTTTTTTATATTCATATAATATATAATAAAGTAAATGCTTCATATTCACTTGTGACCCGTTTAAGTATTGCTTTACAAAAATGCTAACAAAGATAAAATTTGTATTTTTGTGGGCTTCTTTGTGGATGTGTAGTTAAAGATTTTTTAATGACAAACATATGTTTTATATTTTTTTGTCAACAGAGATCATTTTATTTCATTATTATTTTATTTATGGGCAGTGGCAATAGGCTCTCTACATATGTCACTGTGAAACATAAACATAACTACAGAAATTTTGCCCACCTTTTCCGGGAGTACAGGTGTTACATTATGTTGTTAGTTAACATGTGTGCACAATAATTTCAGTCAAGAAGATATGTCAGAATGGACAGACGCCGAGAGGAGACTCGGAGAACTGTAAGTGACGTTTGGAGTTTTAATCATTCAATATTTAACTTTCGCAAGAGCGCTCCTGGGTTAGGCACCGGTCGGGCACTATTAGATTTTCCAACTTAAATTTTCTAGTAGTGGCTCGGAGGCTGGATGTGTGCTCGATGTATGGCAATAGGCCCAGCACCTATTCCTTAGCCGGACGTAACTGTAAGTGGTGCACGTGGCAGTGCGCCGCCTCTGCCCACCTCCTAACTGCGCTCTAACGCCGCGCCGTCGCCTGCAGGACGCTGTCGGAGGCGCGCTCGCTGGGCGGCACGCTGCCCGCCAGCACGGGCCGCGCCTCGCACCAGGTGAAGCACATACACATCACATACACACATTTATACATACATGCATGGATTGTTACATGCATACATCATTTTTTATACATATCATTACAATATATACTTAGCATGCTCTATACTTTTCATGACAAAGATAGAGTTGTAAGTAATTTTTTTTAGTTTTTTTTATTGGGTTTTGTAATTTAAATTATGATCTTATTTTCTTCACCTTGTTTTCTTCATGCAAAGTTTTTAGAATACGTTTGAAAATGAAATAGTGAGCTTATAAAAGGGCCACGTTCAAAGTGTAAGCACGCACCGTAACGTACTAAATGACTGTATTAGTATGTTTACATATTTGTGACACAACTCCTCCATAAACTCAGGTCTTCACTATATATTTTGCACTATACATGTCGACACGACATTGACATTCCCGCTTGGCTGTCGGCCGCCAGGAAGCGAACACGATGGCCGAGCGCGACCTGGGCTCCACCTTCCTCCTGCCGCACGTGCACCTGTACAAACCCGACCTCGTATGTATCCCGCACGGTGTTCATGTGCACCGCACTTATATTTTTTATCACGCACCAGAAAATGAACGGGAGTGATGAATGTGGAAGAAGTGCGTCATATATTTAGTTTTAAGTCTGTTCTTAAGGATAAAGTTATTTGGGACTGTAGCCTTTACTAACCACGTTAGAGACCTGGCACAATGATATAACTATGTATTATTTACTATTGTTTAATGAAGAAAAAACATTTTTGTACATCCCCATTACATCTGCGTATATGTATATTAATATTAACGTTCTTCGTAAATGATGATATTTTTTATTTTTATTATGTATACGAAAATATTTAAAAAAAACATCCAATATTATTTCGTCTCACTGCTGGAAGTAAGTATTCTACAAAAAAAAGGGTTGATTGGCATTTTTAAGAAACACCATGGATGTGCCAAATTCCTCGAGATGTTTCTCTTTCTCAAAAAACATGCGGTGTTACGTAAATCACAAAAGCACGTGAGAATTTGTACCTCAAAGTACGGGAATCATATTCTAAACGTCTTAACGATTAAACGCTGTTCCAGTAAAATATTTGTTTTTGGAATTTAATTGTTTTTAATACACTGTCTTATAATCAGTGCATTTTTGTATTCGATAAAGAAACTAAATGTTATATTGGTAAAATAACATTGAGTTGCATTATCACATATAAAATAAAAATAAAAATGTTTTTATTAATATTTTATTTTTATTCCTTTCAGACCAGCGACGTGTCCGAATTCGATTCGCTTTAAGCGGCAACAGTCCAATTACATTTAAGTAATATTAATGGTTGTTATGCGTCCGCTAGGCATACTTTCGTTGTGCTCCTTAATAATAACCCCTTCCTAGAGCCCTTGTGTTCTGGAATTGTATTTCTACGCTAGTTTGACTGTAAAAATGTATGCAGTGTGTTGAACATTGTCGTCTTTAACCACCAAAGTGAAGACTTATTTATTGAGAAACGATTTATTTATTGTTAGTGTTATTTTCTTCATTTGTTTGTGTCCTGATATAAATTGAGTAATGTTTGTGTGGGTGCGTTTATAGAGTGAGCGGAAGTATTTTAATGAAGTATATAAAACGCTGTTATAATAGTTTATGATTTGCCGGTTGCTAATTAATCGGTTTTAGACTAAGATCTCCTTTAAAGATTTCCATTTATCTTTCCATTTTGTACGTAATCTTGTTTGCTACGCTTACAATGTCATTGAAGCTTTTGATGTTTCAGCCATTACTTGTTTTATTTTTCCTTGGATACTAATTCATTTATTTTGTCCATTCATATTTTTTACGAACTTAGACTTTCTAGTAGAAACTTTCAGCCTGGACAAGTCTGGACAAGTGCCCGGTGTATGGCAATAGGCTCAGCATCTACTGTACTGGGATGTAAATGTAACTGGAAAAATGAGGGAGTGTACTGCACTCTGTCTACCGCTTTGAATACAGGTGAGATATTATCTAAAGCTGATAAAACAATTCTGAGAAAAAAATATATTATCTTTATTTTTCAATTCTTCCCAAACGAGTGCCCCAATGAATGTTTTTAGTAATTTTAGCCCGCTTTCTCTATAAACGCACTTAAATAATGCCATAATACTTGTAAGTATATTCCTAGGATTAAGATTCGATTGAAAATAATTTGAATGGGAAATCGTGGTTGTGTATTTTCGATTTTTTTTTCTTCCCAGTGCTAAGAAAATCGATTTCCTGTTTGAATTATTCTCGCAATGTTGTGTATTTTGTGTCAAATGTTATCATATCATTAGAAGTGTCAATGACATTATTATATAGAAGTAAAATAATTATTTAAAAATTACAAATTATTCATAATAAATAAATAAATAAGATTGCAACGATTTCACATTTTTTTTGAGTCATTCATAAATTATCTGGATTGGCTATGATAACAATAAATTTGCTCAAACCCCATATATTTATTTCGTTAAGACAATTTTTTTAATGCGTAGAAATCTCGTTACCTCCGAAGTATGTTATGGTATGTTATAATAAATAAAAGATCAATGTGTTCTAAAAAAGGTACATTAATATTAAACGGTGAAAAATCTTCTTTGCTTACTTAGCTTACGTGGGAGGTATCGATATTTGAGAATTTTAGTTAGTAGAAATGTCACAAAGCTTTTCGGTCTTTTGCACAACATTCTTCGGTAGTTGCTTATATGTAAGCAAGGATTATTAAAGTAACCTATTTGTAAATTCCCCAGTGTGTCCTTTGCGTTATTATCGTTGCATTTTTTAGAAAATAATTTTTGTCACAAGATATTGTTTAAATAGAATATTCAGTCAAAAAATTTTATTGTAATACCATTGTATTACGGCATGCGTATTATATCAAAACTTTGTCTTTCTTTATAAATAAGAATGTGTGCGTGTTTGATGGTTTTTAGAGGTCTGTCTACGTGTAATTTATTTCTTTTTTAATTTATTTTTACTCATTGTCTGTTAAATAAATTTTAAATTACAAATGCGTAGTTTCATTTGTTCCTTAACATTAGAAATAATTGATCATTTGGTCCAAATTCGATTATTATTCCTCGCAATCAGATGATTAGGTAATCCTCGACAAGGTAGGCAGAGGAATGCAGAACACTCCCATGTTTCACCGGTTACGTTTACGTCCCACTATGGAATAGATGGTGAGCCTATAGTCATACATGGGGCATATATCCAGACTCCGAACGACTAGTAGAAAATCTAAATTTAAAAATGTTGTAGTGTTCGAACCGGGAATCGAACCAGGGACCTCCCGTTCGGAACTACCTCTTGGAACCAACACGATCAACAAGATTGTTCTGTATTTGAATAAATATGACGATATGATACAAAATATGAGAAATAATAGGCAGTATGTATTAAAGGGAATTAAAATGTACATTAATTTTGAAGACAGAAGACTATAACTTTCTTCAGAAGAAATTTACAATTACTGTAGTGTGTGTAAGACACCGTAGAATATAAGTCAGCGTCAGTGTGTATTAAATCAGTTACAGTAAAGACGTCAAACTGTAGACACGCGCTTCAATAATACGAGCCTGCTCACACATCACATTACAAATGTTTACAATATGTTTTATTAACATGTGGCGTTTTAAGTGATTATTAAACACAGTGTTTATGTACGTGATTACGTATGTATCTCCTTAACTCCTCAATCTATCAACTTGCAATCGATAATATTGGTCATTGCCATATTTACAATCATCGAATACGTATGGTACGGGTCGGTATGAATAAAACAACACGCGTAAATATGAGACATAGCGTTTTTATTCAATATTCAATAATATTTATTAATCAATAGAATATTCAGCATATTACAAAGACAACGTGAAACATTCGAATAGAGCAACTCAACTGGTTTTAATACAACTTATTACAGCGTCGCGACTTGTCGCTTGCAATACACGTAACACCAATTTTAAGCACACCGATATTATAAAACGAAATTAACTATAATTTATATATATGTATAATGGCAGCTCTGAACCCCGATATCCTACTTCGGGAGTTCCGTCTGCTTGATACTCGCTCAAAAACAGCTCTTGCAGTCGTGAGTGTAGCTAAGCTTTCAGATTTTTCTGTTAGATTTAATGTCTAGATATTATTTTACCCACTTCAGTCTCATCCCTTTTGTTCACCAATCCTAGAACTTCGTCCTTCCCTTATTTAGTTTTATTATTTATACCAAACCACAATAGATTACAAACCTTAACCTTTATATGAATAAAACAATTTGGAAGTGAGCAAGCCCTTATGTACATATAAACGTAGTAGCGTATTGAATCTACGACCAACTTTGAATATTGCCGGCGTCATAAAATGAACGATGACCAGCCCTCTATCTATCCTAATTTACTATCCATCTATTTTTACCACTAGAACAATAGCTATGATATAAAAGTTATAACTTAATTCAAAATATAATACAAACAACAAAAAAAATAATTAAATCGTACTTAAAACAAACCCCCACAGAAATGTAATTAAGCGCTATAAAATTAAAATTATTTATGCACACTAATATTCATAACGACAAGTTTAAACTAATAGTAAAAAAGCTATGTATTTTACTTCGATATCACAACGAATGAGATCTATCCAATAGCTTAGAAGTTGGCCGTAGACTGTTGGCGCTACCTTACTCTACATTTTGTACCTCTACCTAGCTAAGTTATTTGAAAAATTGTGCTTCATTCCAAATTAAATTATACGTCGCGTCCCATTATATTTTCTTAACGCACTTGCTTTTTTCTGTATAAGCGAGAAAGTGATAGTGTCGAGTTGGTTTGTATCGTCATTCACTATTACTGGAGAGGTCTTTAATGACACAATTTTGAAATGGATATCGTCAAAACATTCTACTTACATTATAATCTTACAAAATAGTTAATACTTCGTCTACGGTGTTTAACGTTGTAATGAACAAGCATGGTATTTTCTAGATTTAGGCTAAGCGCTACCTAAGAGGTTATAGGTCGAAGTAACATGGACCAGTGTCGTATAAAAACCGACGGTACAGTACAAAAGCGAGTACCAAAATACTATCCAAAAAGTCAACTCGGAACGTACGACCGATGCGTGCACAAATCGAGAACACATTATAAATGTTGAACGACATGTTTTGTTACAAAATCGGACATACGTACTAAGCCTTATCTGATCACCTAATTTTATTAGTGATACTGTAAATAGTCTGTCCGTAAGTCAAATGTAAGAGACTCGAAATGACTAATAATATCAACTCACAGTTATGGACTTTTAGGACGTAGTGTGGAAGAATCCTTCAAAACTATCACATTGTTTGGTTGATATATATGTATATTTCTACCTTATCAATATAGGTAAGAAGAGTCATAGCATCTTAGTAGGTTTCTTGATTTAGTCAACATAGGAGCTATTGTTTTTTGTAAACATAGACATTGCGCACCGTGCAATATAGCTAAGCCATTTAGCTGCTTTTTAAACCTAACAAAATTATACTTATAAATCAATTACTGTTGAAGAGTTAAATGAAGTTAATCAAGGTAATAGAATTCTCGAAAATTCTAAGATATAATTTACTTCTTTGCAGCTTCGTCGAGACTCGACTGTGGCGATTTCGGGAGCATCGTCAAGGATCTGAAAAGAAAATAAAACGTGTGAGAGATTGTGTAAAAACACAAACAATACTTTCTCGATTAAAATTGTTTTGAAATTTCAACTAAGTAGAAAGCGATGAGAGTGGATTATTACAATTTGTTCCTCTAGAATTCGTTGTTTAACTGTCACTCTTCGTGCCTCTGGGATGACATTGTGAATAGCAATGTAATTAAAAAAAACCTCAACGTCCAAACGAAATATGACAAAACAGAAATAAAAAGTGAAGAAGCGCAAACGATGATTGCCTTGTAATATGGTGATGAGCAAAATAAAATTAAAAAGCAGAATAATATAAAGAGTGTACCTATTTGTCGTACTTTTCTTGGGAGTGACTTAAACAATAGCAGCTGCAATGATAACATTACGTTTTAGTAGGTGGGTACAACTCGGAATGACGTAGAGATAATGATAGAAATTAATGTTCTATTGGATAAGAACAAAAAATAACTAAGATCGTTACAAAGCAAAAAACAAAACGCAAAAAGTGAGAATGTTGCGTGAAAATAAAAAAAAAGAATTTAAAGGAAGAATAAATAGCAGAAAAGATTATTATCAATAGCTGGCATAAATAAATAGGTCCTGACTACGCATTGGACGACATAAACTGAAATCCGAAGATTTTTAAAATTTAAAAATACCTTCTTTGTGCTGGTACTGGCGGTGAGGGTTGGGTGGTAGGTGGTAGAGACGCCGGGCAACTTCCAGATAGAGTAGGTTGATGCTCATCTTCATGTTCTCTACGTTCGCCTGTGAATTTAAATTTTCGTTTTGTCTATTCAACAGCAATGTTAAAATATACTCCTTCGTATTGAAGGTTGACGTCATTACGACGGCATAGTTTGTATATCTCATCAAAATATGCAAGTTTTAACATTGCATTGGTTATATCAGTATTGGCTAATAAATGCAAGTTATTTTTATCATCTTATTCTATCTTAAAGATATTCGTTTCGCTATTCAATCCTTAAAAAACTTTTTACAAAGCGACTCATTTGGGAGTACATTATAATTAATTATAATTATTATACTTATCATGTATGTAGAATCAAGTACCTCGAACAATGGGTGTATCTCCTATATAGAACGTTGCAGCCGGTGCCTCAACAGTGGCCTCTCTTACAGAGTTGTCGCCGCTGACAGCGCTCAGTGTGTCAGTACTGTCGAACATGATTGTACGTTCTTTTGCCTTCGGTACCTTTCCATCCAGTTCCTAAAACAGTCAATATATTGAGAAAAAAAGTTTTGTGTTCAAGACATTCAAGTTATATGTATTAGATTTGATTTCAAATATTGATTTACATCTATACGGTAATTCACGTGATGGTTTAAATTTTACTTGATTAGGTAATTTTAAAAATTGTTCGTTTTGTATACAATTGGCATAACTTACCGGTCGCTCTGTATCAGAATCTGGTTCATGAACCCCATATTCATGGGAGTAATGTTCACTAGTGGATTGGTGCTCCATGCTTTCCATTTGTACCGCAGTCACAGGGTCCAAGGTATCCAAAGAGGATACCATTGTGTTCGACCCTGGAGGGTGAACCGCTGTTATCTTTCTGATTAGTATCAAGCTTGGTGGGATAGCAATACATATAAAATTCATACATGGTTATGAAAGCGAGGATGAGAGTATGTCTGTAATTTTAAAACTGCGTTTGAACGACATGCTAAATGTAAACAATGCGTATTATGTATAACTTTATAAGACAAATGAAGCAATATTACTTAATGCGCTACAATTTTTTTATAGCGTACTAATAGGTCCAAATGTAATAAATTTTGGATTAGAGCTGAGAAACGGCCGATTTTAAAAAAGGTAAACACTTCACATTTTCTATGAAGGAAATCAAGCATAATAATTAGTTAAATATAGTCGCTGTATATTCGTACAATATGGTATTCATGTTATTTATTTCTATGATATAATAGCAATAAATACATTGTTGTTTTTTTTAAAAAAAGCTTATCATGTATGATTTAACAGATTTTATATAGATAAAATAATTTAATATTTATAACTACAGTTAAACATTACTTACAGTTAAAAAGTAAATCTCTCTTGTTAATTTGATTTGGTATATACAAAGTAACTTTCATAAAGTATCCTTACCTCCAGACGTCAGACTCCCAGTCATAGGTGTATCTACTTCGTAATTATATGTAGCTCTGGTGGCATTTGAGCTCGTTGCTTCGAGGCTGTCTGTACTGCCCAGCATCAGATCAGCACGTGCGCTGTACAAAAAAGTTACTTGCACGTGCTCATTTCCTATTTGATAGTTTTAATATCTAAAGTCGCATAAGTAATTAAGGTGATAATATAATTTAACATACCGACTAAAACTGCCAGAAGAACTAAGCTCTTCGTCCTGCCCGCTCCAAGAACCGCTCGCTGGATCTGTTAAATGTTTACCGGAAAGGGATACAATACTGTGAGCTACCGACCTCCCAGAGGAAGGCGATAGCTCACGTACTGCGCTCCCTTCCCTAGAAAAATCAAAGTCTTCAAGCCTATCTGACGACATAATAGTTTGCCTAGAAGTAGTAACTATTTCACCTTCTGAAGTGTGCCTTTCAACCACAGTCATTAAGCTATCCATTTCCGATGGTTGTGATGCTAAAGACGAGGACATCTCAGAACCATAGGACATTCCACTTTCATCGAAAGGGGCTGGTCGCGAAGGTATGTCTACAGCACCTTCTCCATCAGTGCTAGTAACGGTTTCCGAGACTTTCTTTCCGTCCACAAATCTTTGCTGGATTACTGTAGTTGTTCGTACAACTTCTATTATCCCTCCATCACTTACAATTGTACTATCTTTTTGTTCTTTTTTAGTCATTTCTTCCTGATCTAATATTTTCATCATTTCTTCACAATCCCCAGGAATAGATTCTGCAGAACCATCACTAGGGGCTGCAGCACAAATAAACGATGAAGATTTTTTGCATTCTTCCACTACTTCTTCTGGCTTAGCTTGAGACGTTTCGGATTCTGGTTCCGGTTCGGGAACAAAAAATGCTCCCCTGTCATCATATTTTTTGACTGTTATAATTTTAGGAGCAACTTGCTCTTGCATTCTTTGCTCTAATGCCATTTGTTGTTCTATTAACTTTCGGATTGCTGCTGAATCAGCTAACAATTTTTGTGAAGGGCTACCATAGCTCCCTATTTTCTGAGAAGGACTTCCGCTTTTTTGCGATGGACTTCCAGTTTTTTGAGAAGGACTTCCACTTTTTTGAACTGGGCTTCCACCTTTTAACGGTGGACTACTGTCCGAACTGCCTTCGTACGATCGCTTTTCCTGTTCTAGGAAACTTCCGCTTACAATCTTAGGATCGGCAAGTAAAAGAGCTTCTTTTTGTTTAGCTAATAGTTCTGCCTTTAAGGCTTCCAGGCAAGCAGATTCAAGCCCTTCAAATTCTTTCAGACTTGAAATTGATATATCATCACCTTGACTTCTACTGAGAATATAACGTCGCGGTAGTGATCCATTTAGTGAATCCTGAGAAGACGAAGAATGTTGCTGGTATTGTTCCATAAGAGCCCTTTCAAGATTTTCAAATTCTTGCAAAGAACTTATAGATATATCATCATTTTCTCCTTTTATTCTAAACCTCATTCGTGATGCCATTTCACTTTCTGAATAACTTCCATAAGAGTTCCTACCGAAACTACCGTAGCTTCCTATAGATTCTTTTTGAGAACTTAGACTACCAATTCTACTAGCATCGAAGTCTGTCATTTCTTCTTCTTTGATATCTTCCAATGGTACCCTTTCGTAGTCATATCTCGGATCGCCTTCAAATTGCATTTGTATCCAACGTTTTCCAGCTTCAATTTCGGCTAATTCTTGGGCTTGTATCCTCTTTTGTTCTGTTTCATACTGGAGTAATTCTTCATCAGACAGTGATCCCGAAGTACTACTAGTACTTTCTTGCTTCTTGGATGTTTTCAACAAATATTCTTCAACTTCAATATCATGACGTTTCACATACCTTTTTTGTGTCATTATTTGTACACTTTTACCTTCTGTATCACTTTCCTGAGCTTCTTTAGCAACTTCTTCAATTACAACGAAATCATCCATTTCACTTGGCTTATCTACCATTTCAAATTCATCACTAGTTGGAGATTCTTGTTCTTTCTCATACGAGCGTAAAGTTCTGTCTTCGGTCGTCACTACAAGTTCAGATCGGCTGCTTTCTGTAATAAGTTCAGATTTCAACTCCGGTGTTTCTGATATATCATACATGTCATCAAGTACATATTCCCTTCCATTATCAGTTGAGAGAGAACTTTGACTGGGCGCAGACAAAGGTGTATGTGGTGTCGACAAATGTTCATTAGTTTTTAAACTAGATGTAGAGCTTTGTTTGCTCTCCAATTGCGTTTCAGGTGTCATAACAACTGATTTTTCGACCTTGGTCTTAGGTACAGAAGAATCACTTTTAGATTTCAGAATTTCTTCATATTGTTTAGATCCTATAGGGATAATGTCATCCTCAACATCGACAAACTCTCTGCGACTAGGAGGTCTTTCTGTTACAGCAAATGGTATAACACTAATATCTTTTATAATTTGTTTTACACATTCCTCTTTCATTTCTAATTCAGTAGAACATGGAGTACTCTGAACAGGTTCTGCTGTACTTTTAACGATAAATGTATCATCTTTGACTTTATCTTTTAGTGTATCCGATACACTACCAAACTTTTCAATTTCTTCATACTCAGCTGATCCTATGGGTATTATTTCACTTTCTATATCCACAAATTCTCTCTGTGGTCTGTCAACTTTCGTAATCGAAAAGGGAATAGCTTGTTCTTCTTCAGTCCTTGATTTTGTTATCGTTTCTTGGACTTCTTCCTTGTCCAGTTCTGGTTGAGATTGTGATGAAGATATGTCAAGTTTTGATATAGACGACGACAAAATTTCATCTGTTTTTAGCTGGCTTGATATCGTAGTGTCAGATCCTTCTTTATCTTTCGAAGAATCTTCATCGAATTCAATACTTTCAGAAGCACCCTCAATAGGAAAATGTTCCGGAATCATATCTTTGGGTTGAAAACGCATTTCATGCGATCTTTTCATTTTTCCCACGAGCTCAATATCATCAGATTTATTTGGGTCTTCATCTCCAGACATTTCTTCATCACTTACATCTTTTATTTTTATTATTTGTTCTTTCTCAACTTCATGTAGAAATTGTTCTACGTATGTGCTACTTTCCATCAATTCTTCTTTTAACTCATTTGCTGAAGGAACCAAAGTTTCCGAGGCATCTGATATATCAATACTGGCTACGTGACTAGACCCGTCGGAGTCAAGACTTTTCATACTATCTCTTGAAGCAAGTGAGCTACCAGCAGTAAAGTAATCTTTTGACGTTCTCAGTGACTGAGAGGAAATATCATGACTTGTAAGTGCAGTTTCAAATTCAGTACCACTTTGAGCTGTCATCATTACCTCGATATCAGAAGATAAAGGTCTGCCTTCCGAAGTTTCGAAACTATGATAATGACTTTCACCTGAACTAGACCAGCCTTCAACTTCCGAAGCAGATCGTCTTTCAACTACACCTACTTTAGTTTTAATATGTTTTTGTACTCTAAGTTTTACTTCAGGACTTCCCTTTGAAGAACATTCACGATCAGAATAGCTTTCAGTTTCTAGTATTGAATGTGGCCCACTATCCGACCTTATGGACACATCAGCCGATTCCAATGGTGGACTAGATTCTTTGATTTGAATTACCGTATCTTTATCTTCATCAGAAATAGTAATTTCTTCTTGAGAACTAACTTTTTGTGAAACGCTGTCGGATTTTTGACTATCTGTCATTTTTTCTTCTTTATCTAATTTTGTTTGAGATTTCATGTAATCCTCTCCATGGTGAGGTTCTTCACTAATGGCTTCTGGTCTCTCAGGGCTAATAAGAAGTTTAAATTGAAATTCCGAAGGTGACTGCTTGTATTTAATGCTTCCATCACTTTTTTCACTTATTATTTCAACTTGCGCTGCTTCAAGAGATTGCTTGACTTCATCGATTGTTTTTTCCAAAACTGATAAGTCTGCAAGTGGCTGAGCAGATATAAGAGTATCAAAGTCCACCTTTTCTGACTCAAGTTTCGTTCCATGAAACTCGGCAGAGGACAGATCAGTATCATAACCACTGCTACATATATCTTCTACGCTCTTTTCTTTAATTAGTTTGATTTCTTCTTTTCTGTGATCTGTTCCTGTCAAGTAAGCTGAGTCTGCTTCGGTTGAAAACTCAGAGGGATGTAATGTTTCTGCACTAGCTGTAGAATCCATAGACTTTTGGAGAATTTCACCTTCATGAGATTCTAAAGATTTTACCATGCATTCAGTATCGATACTCTCTCCAGATTTGATCATAATGTCTTTGGAAGTAGTACTAATATCATCAGATATTTCATAGGTACTAGGAGATATATCGGCTTTTGATGTTTTAAGTGTTAAGACATCTGTCTTCACATCACCAAATGCTTTGGCTTCTAAGACAGTATCACTATCAGAACTCTTAGTAGTAGTACTAGCAGTATCAAAAGTATCTGATTTAATTGTCAAAGTTCTTTGTACTTCATCCCCTGTACCTGAAGTTATTCTTTGCAAAGATACCTCAAATATCTGATCTTGTATTTGATTCAAGGGCAATCTGACTGGAGATTTAGGTTGTTTGTCTTTCTTTGGTGTCTCGATTGTTCTATCGTCATGTGGTAATTCTGGTGCTATTTCAGATTCTGAGTGAGTGTCTTGACTTCCTGTCCGACTAAATGTACTTTTAATGGGTGAGGTGGATACTTTTATTTCCTTTATAAAATCTACTTCGTAAACCTCGTCGTCTTTTTTAAAGGATTTTGATTTGCTTTTTGGACTCGCATCAGAGGAATCCCGTTTTTCAGTTGCTTCACTTTTGAAGCTAGGTGCATGAGAAGCATCGGAGCTAAGGTCATCATGTTCTTTGCTTTCAATTACAGATTCTTCTTTATGGTGTTCTGTTTTTGAACTTACTACTTTACCTTTTTCGGAAACCTCAACGCTTGAAACTATTTCATCTTTTTCAATGATTTTTAAAGTTGAATCAACAAATGCTATTCTTGATTTTAAGTCCTCATCCTCTTTTATATCTTCTAATTCTCCAGGTTCTGTAAAATATTCCTTACCCCATTGTTCGTGTGATAAATCCCTTTCTGAAATTTTAATTTCATGTTTCTTTTTAATTGTATCATCTTTTAATGCGGTCATTCGCTCTTCTGATTTAGTTTGCCTGCCTGTGTATAATCCTTGTTCGGAAAATTCACGCTCTACTTTTACAATATCGGTATCATCAGTACTTCTTAATACAGTTTTCGTTTCGATATCTGATCGCTTTGCTGTTGCTTCATGAGCCTTTTCCAGTTTTTTTTGTGAGCTCTCAGTTTGTTCACCATCTCTTCGAATCATAGACTTTTCTTTTACTTCATGTTCCTGTCCTCTTAATTCATGCGTTGTCTCCGTTTTTATTATAAGAGAATCGTCATCAGATGATGACACTTGTTTGATCTCAGAGAAGTACTCCTGACCTGAAATCTTCCTTGTTTCGGTCTCCTTGTGGGTTAAAACTGTGCTAAAATCGCCCGAGGAACTGATCTTTGCAACCATATCAGACATAACGGCCTCTGGGTCAATATTTTGAAATTTTAACTGCGATCCTTCAATAGTTTTATGAACAGATGATGACGAAGTAGAAGTTTCAACTCTTGATTCCGAGAAAAACGTGTCAGCAGATGTAGACTTTTGCATTTCTTCCATTTGCACAGCTAATTGTTCTTTCTTAATTTGATCAATAACATCAATGCTTTTTTCGATAGTACGATCGACAAGTTCTTTAGCACCACTTGTAATAGTTGGTTGGTCAACATTTACGAAAGTTAAATTATCAGCCACATGTTTGGTTGGAGATTTAGGTCTGGCAGCAGCGGTAAGTACCATAGATGCTTGAGTTAACATATCTGAAAAAAATAATTTAATTATTGTTGTTAGTCAAGCAAGGTTTCTTCTTATTATATTCGTGAAGTAAGATTAATATCTAAAAAAAGTTTGAGTGACACTGTTCGTAAATATTATTGACCTTACTGTGTATGAACATTGACGGTTGAGGATATATAGAGACATTCCCAGGCCAGTGAAAGCACCTAAGCCTTTTATATAATGATATTATGCCAATGCAATTAAAGTATAATGACAGAATAGTGGCGAAAGCTTCAGTGATGATAAAATGGTGAACTCAAATAGAGAAAGATACTGAATCAAAGCGAAACGTTACTCAATGATGTACATATATATAAACAAAATCAGTAATGTGAATTGAAAATAAAACAAAACTGGCCCCATTAAGAAGATTAAAAAGCGACATTGATGATACGAGTATGATAATATTTCACTTTGCTTGTGAGTCCACTTACCTAAAGCAACGTAAGGGCTCCGCAAGAAAGAAAGTAAAATTTACTGTGCTGACAAATATTAACATAACGTATGTGGTTTTAGCAAAATATTACAATATTTTATTTCTTAACGGTTTTTCAAATTATTTCATGTAGTGTTAATGTGGTATTTATTGTCTCTGTTAAAATAAGTATGATAATTTAATACGTTACACATTAAGACTACACACCATGTGACAGCGTTATATTCACTGAGTCGAGTCGTAAACCCAACTATGATTTTATTATCATTTTCTACCTACGTGGGAGTGAAAGAGAAATTCATGCTTAAATTGGCTGAAAATGAAATAGTGTGGCAAACAAGGATCATATAAATAATTTCTCTTCTACTATACTATGTTATGAGTAAAGTTTCGCAATGACTCTACTTTGCCACTACTTGCATTAAGCTTATGCATTTATTTTGTTTCGATAAAATTGTTTAAGCTATCATATAAACACAAGTACATATGTGTATTATGGTAAAATATTATCATATATTATGGTAAGATGCAAAACATTATCATTCTTGATATACATTCATTGATTGTCCTATGTCTTAAAGTTATTATTTTTTTTCCCATAAAAGATTTAAAAATAGAAGATTAATAATTTTACTATTCATTCATACAGATGTATACTGACCGCTCTGATGAGCCTCTGTTTCACTAATCAGGCTATCGCCAGCAGAAGACGCTCTGGGAGACTGTCGACTCGCATCCAGGAACGATGAATCAGAACCTACATAAGATTTATGGTGAAAATATAGCGTCTACTCCTAGCCAAATTACTACAGTGTCACGTGAGCATTGGTGTATGTAAATGACGTGGTTAACGACTTTTTGTGTATCATGATATGAGTGTTTTCTGATGACGTTTCTAGGTTGAAATATTCCGAACATTAATAAAAAGCTATTCGGGTTACATTCGAATACTCATACGACATATTATTGTTTGAATATTTTACAAATAATGCAATTTAACATGCTTACTGTTGAACTATATTATAATTATATATTCGTGTAAGTATTCAAATTCATAAATAAAGTGTTAATGATATTTAATATATATATTGACATGTCATTAAACTACCTCTAAGTTGCAAGGATGTGAGTTTGTCTCCCGTCTCTGTTTTTGCTCTGTCTCTAATACTCAGATCTACTGGAGATGGAGGCGGCGTTTTCGAAAATTTCGAGACGAGATCTGTACAAAGCATAAAGATTAACGGTTAAATATATATATTTATATACGTAGAATTATAATGTGGAAATATAGCAGAACTCTACGAACCATGTGTAACGTGGCTTGAATCAATTCTAATAAGAGCGCCTTGTGCTGATATATCGTCCAAAAGATTTGAACATCTCCTGTTTAATTCTTTCATATCGGGAACTTCATCATCCTCTCCAGCTTGATCATCTGGTTCCTGGTATTTGCCCTTTGATTTTCCATCAGAATCGATTACCTCGGTAACCGCTTCTAAGGGCACTATCTCTGTGACACTAGCTCCTGCTTTCGTTATTTCATCTTTCATCTCTCTAATTTTCTTTTCTGCCTCTTTGACTACAACTCTGTCAGGTTCGGGTCTTTCAATTAATTTAGTTCTGTCTGCTGATTTTTCATCAATTTCACTTAATAATTTACTCTCTGTGAACATTGAAGTTTCTTGGGAGGAACTTGTAGAAACTTTAATTTTTGATAAAGATCTTTCTTCTTCTATAAACTCTTTACTTATTGTTATGCCGTCTGAGGCATCAGACGCTAATGTTTTCGATACATCGAATGAAGAATGATCTTCTGAGAAAGTTTTTTCTTCAATTGATCTTGAAGTTTCCCTAACACTTTCAATTGAGGCTTTTGAAAATTCCTTAGTTAAATCAGCAGTAGAGTCTTTAGATAGTTCATTTGTTGCAAAATCTCTTGACGTATCTTTACTGTCTATCGAAGACTTTGAGTAGTCCTTTGTTAAATCAATCGATTTTTTAGATAAATCTGGAGTACCCCAGTCTTCTCCTTGTTCTTCTATTTTTGAATCTTCTTTTGTTTCCATAGATGTCCTAGAAGGATCTTTGACTAAATCAGCTCCACTAATTTTTGAAAAATCAGCAGATGTGCCATCCTCTAAAACTGACTTTGGATCTTCATCCGAGGACTTTGTTAAAGTTGATATTACTGTTGTTACAGAAGATTCTGTGGTTGATTTTGATACTAAATCAGAACGTGCAAAGTTATCTACATGATGCGTTTTCTTTATTTCCTCTAATGGTTTTATAATGATAGAAGCAAGGGAAGTTTCTTTTTCTTTCGAATGTTGAGTGGTATCGGACTCGTCTTCTGTAAATTTTACTTCTTCACCGAGGAAGTCACTCTGAAAAGATAAAAAAAGTCAATATATATGGAAGGTTCGAAAGAAGCATTGAACTATCTAGCGGTTACCTACCTCTTTTTCTGGGAAGTCATCCGCGTCATCGAGCGAATCAGTCCTAATTTTTCTTGAATCAAAACTAGATGTTGGAGCTTTTGCGTCAATGTCGGAACTAGGTTCTATTATTTCCAAAACTTTTGCTTTGTCCATATCTGAAATTGAAACAGTTAAAAAAACAAATGAGGCATTTAAAATAATACGGATCATTTCAGGTACATATTAATGTGTTTGCTTACCTGATTCAGAATCGGTGTAGATTTGTTCCTCTACTTCATCTGGAGAACTTTGAACCGAGAATGTTCTAGCATGTTTCTTCTTGGGCATAATGACAATTTCACCGCTATCTCTAGATAAAGATTTGATTAAGCCTGGTCTTTCTTTGATAAATGTTTTAGACTCGTCAAATACTACCTCCTTTTTAAGTTCGACACTTTTCTTCGCAAGTTCCTTTGAAGTATCTAGATATTCCTCCACAGTCGTTACTGCTTCTTCTATTATAGAATCTACGGACACTTTTCCTGCTATGTCTTCTACTTCCGATGGTTCAATTATGGGTTCTTCTGAGGATATATCAATGTCTTCTGAGGCTTGTTTAATGATTATTTCAATGTTATCTGCCATTTGTTTCATAGCAGAGTCTGATTTTTTAATCCCAATTTGAATCTCGTCATCTTTTACTGAGCTAACTGTGGTTCGTTCTACTTTTGTAAGTTCTTCCTCCAATTCAGTTTCTGATTCAGCAATTCTCTCTAAAGATATTGCTGGACTAATACAAGAGTGTCTTCTTTCTTCTTTAACAGGAACTTTGGCGTCATAACTTCTTTTTTCAGTTTCTGAGACCATTTCCTTCGTTATAGCCTTTAAATCTTTATCCGTAATGGGGCTTCGAGCAGCTGCCGCAATTGTACCTTTCTGCAGGATGTCGTCAATTACGGGTTTAACTTGTTCTTTTGTGATTTCTGAAGTTTCTTTTGAATCTGTAATTTCAGACTGTTTAACTTCCTTTGCATCCATTAAACTATCTGTTAAGTTAAATTTACCTAAAGTATCTGTTCTTATTTTTGTAACATCAAATTTTGATTCAGCAGCAATACTTTTTGTTTCAATTTTTGTAGATTTTTCACTCTTTATTTTCGATGAAGTCGTTTCTAAGGTTGATTCATCTGTTTCTGAAGATTTCTGTATTATTTGTACATGTCTGGTAGAAATTACGGGTTCAGATTTAATAATGGATGTTGTGAATGTTTCCTTCTCTATAACAGGGTCTGAAGAAACAGTTTCTGTAATGACTTGTATATCTTTCGGTAATTTAATAATTTCAGTCACAACAGCACTTGTTGTTTCCGCTTTAGTTATTGTTTCTGTTACGCTTGTTTTTGTTCTTTCTCCGTCAGCTGTTTTTGTGGTTTCTGTGACAGTGACCTTAGTTATTACTTCACCAGTTGGTGCTGTTATAGTTTCAGTCCGTGTGGTAGTAGTCGTATCACCGTCTATTTTTACAGATTCAGTAACACTTGAGACAGTTTTCTCGATGACAGGTTTTACGATTTCAATTACTCGTGTTACTCTTTCCTCTTCTTTGATGGGTTTAGATGACTTTATAATTGTTTTGGAAGAAGTCACCTCTTCAGAAACTTTTGAAGGTTCGATAGTCGATTGTTCGGTAGTTTCTCGTTTCAATTGTTCTTCACGTTCTCGGTTTAAAAACTGAATTGTAATGCCTTTATCTGGCAAGGTGCTATAATTAAAGTAAGACAAGATTATTTAGATATGAATAATTATTCGATTCAATGATTAAGAACAATATTCAGAACTTTGAATCTCGACCTGTGTATATTCAGCGTATAAACGTAAAAAAAACGTAATTTCACGAATGTAATCCCTGAAAAGGTAGGTAAACAAGTGTAGTACACTACTACGTTTCACCAGCTACGTTTATTTCTCAATATGGAATAGGCCGTGAAGCAATCGCCATACACCCGGCATATGTCGAGCATCCGAGCCACTACTGGAAAATCTAAATTAGAAAAATGCAATAGTGACCGTCCCGGGATTTGAACCCGGAATCTAAGGATCGGCAGTCGCGCTTACAACTAACGTACCAACGAGTCAATAGTTTGTAACTGTTATTTATGTATCTTTATAACATTTGTCTTACCCAATCTCAGAAATGTGTGGTAGTTTGTGTACATATTCCTCTGGGAATCCTTCAACATCATCTAATGAATCACCATGTGTCAATTTAGCCAATTTCGAATGTTCACTTGCTTTTTCTGAAAGGGTTTAATTTAAAAGAGGGTTAACGTTAATATTTGCTTAGCTTAGCGTATACAAAATTAGATAATTATGTAACGACAAAGTAGCACGTACAAAATCAAATAATTAAATCACAGAGCATAAATAGTTATACCATTATGTTAACTTGCAATGCATGTATCCTGCGTAGCTTAAATTATAGATCGTGGAATACATTTTAATTACTTAAGTTATAAAATCTACCAATTAGTATTTACTGACTAATAAAAGAATTTTTTGATTAAAAATAATTATATTTACCAGATACTTGTGCTATTATCTCAGCTTCTTCTCTTGCTTTAATTTTCTCTCTCCCAGTATCTACATGTGTTCCCTGTGTAGCAATATCGTCTTCTGATTCTTCAAATGTATAATCTCTAGATTCTGTTAAACTATGCGCATCAGATAATCGCTTCTCGTCAAGACGTAATTCGCTTACGGATCCTGAACCTGCTGATGTTACAGACTGTCGTTTTATCAAGTCCACTGAAAGAAAGCTATGATTAATAACTAATACAAACAGTATCAACGAATATTGGCAGATGTACATAAAAGAACATATGCTGAACAATATATGCTCAGCATATGATATCATAAATTGAATTATTTCATAGCTATGTAAGCTAAAAATATTATTTTCTTGTAATTTTTTGAAATCAAATTATATTAAGGCTTTGTTAGTCGTGTTGGTTGCAAGTGTGACTGTCTTCGATTCAAATCCCGAGTTAGTTACTACTGAATTATTTTAATTTATATTTTCTAGTACTCTCTAGGAGTCTGGATAGGTGCTCGGTGTATGAAAATGCCCCATCTATCCCATAGTAAGACTAGTAAATCGTGGGAGTGTACTACATTCCTTTGTTACCTTTTCGTGCTTGATGTTATGTTGCTACGTTTCCTTTGTGATAAATGTGATTGATAATATCTATAAAAATATTATTTACCTTTCTCTGGTACTTCATCTTTGACTGATTGATATTTTGATTCAGATTTTTCAATATCACGAATAATATCTTTTACAGACTTTGCGGATTCCTTTTCTTCTAAGGGTTGATCTTTAATTTCTTCTTCTTCTGATGAAGTTTTCTTATCAGTTACAGCATCTTCAGAACTAATTCTATCAGAAACGCCCTCCGAAGATTTGCGTTCAGAAATTTCAATTTCTCTACTACTTTCTGAAGATATTTTATCTGATATTTCGTCTTTTTCAGAAGACCTATCCAATTCTTCTGCCTCAGTGACAAACATTTGGAACTCCTGTTTCGGTTTTAGTTGTTCTGCATCTACTTGTAAGTCACTGAATTTTGTAATAGAAATTGAATCGGTTCTAGAATGGCGTTTTGGCGTCATCTTTTTGAAAACAGCATCCGACTCCCTACTTGAATCTGAGTCTTGTTTTTCTTCTAGGGCCTTAGGATCTATCCTAATAGCGGTAAAACCAATACTTTCTTCAAATTTCTCATCACCAAATCCACTTCCTGAATCCCCTGTCTCTTCATACTCTGCTCTTTCATCAAAATCAGATGACGAAACTTTAGCCTTAACATCGGACTGATCTGATTTTAGAGATTCTGCTTCCGAGTGACGTCTAGAATCTGTGTGCTCCGAATCTTCCAATGAATCTGAATATATTCGCTTTGAGAAGAAACATTCCTGGACTGAATCATCTTCAGGAACGGTTTCTATGAACTGTCGTGCCTTAGCACTAATAACTGGAGATCCTTTAGGAGATACCTGAAATTAAAAGTTTTGGTGTATTTAATTAATTTCACTGCTAGTATATAATATAATAAGATTTATGTTTTTAAATCTGATACATACCTTTTGTTGGTCTACTAGCACAAGACTAGGAACATGAACTTGAGCGCTGTGTTCACTTTCTTGCCTTAAGAACTCTAAGGTTTCCTCTTTTGTCGAAGTTTCCTTCTCTTCAAGAGTCTTTTCAATTGAAGCTGCCTTAACAACTTTTTCTAACAATACTTTCTCGGCAGCAGGTTTATGCGCTGGGCTAGTTCCAATCTGATCCTCTAAATCCGAAAATATAGAAGCTTCGTCTAATGAATCACTTCTATGTTTCGAGTATACCTAAAATTGAATACAAGTAAATCAGTAGTAAACATTAGTAAAACAGCCTTGTTTTTAATAACAAAAATAATACCTTTGATTCAGTTTGAGAAATGAAACTAACGTCTCTTTCAGTGCTTTGCTGTAAGTCTGCTAATGAATCAGCTTTATCAAATGCCGAGGGCACTGAAGATTCTTGGGAAATTTTGCGCCCACTTATTTCTTCTGAGCCGATGGAATCTGTTTCAGTGTGTTTACTTATTTCTGATTTCGTACTGGTTAAAGGTTGTTGAATTTCTGCCTAAAAGTAAAAATAGTGGAAGTGAGTACAAGACAAGGAACCACGTTTCAAATCCCGATTCTTTAAAGGTGGTAGAACCCTGTATAGTTCAACCGTCACACCTATTTCAGCCTTATAACAGCAGTGTTAAGCGCTGCTTTGTCCTAGTTTGAAAGGTATGGCAAGACATACTTCTTCGAGGAATCTCAGTTTAGTCCTCAGGGGTAGAAGCCCTTTTCTCGTCGATCTGATATAGAAATCTAATCTTGTCTGGGGTTTATTATAAATGTCTATGGGCGGCACAGCGGTGGACTGCATGCTCGTATGCTACTTTAATATTTAAAAAAACTACTGGATTTTCTTAACTTAACATAAACGTTAACTTAACATAAACGTTACTGAAGAAAAATTTGAATGTATTACACACTTCTGCCAACTTTTTTGGAGATTACAGGTGCAACGTTAGGTTTTTTTTTCATATACAATTTTTATGTTAAACTTTTAGAAGCAATTAAAAGTATATGCTCCAACAAATGTTTAGTATTACTTACCCTTTCTTTTATTTTTTCACTTATAGATATATCTTTTTCTTCCAAAGTCTCAGATATTTCCTCCTCCAGTATTTTAGTTCGTAATTCGTCTGTTAACTGTTGCTCTATTTTATGTTCTTTTATAGAAACTGTTTGATCATCTTTTTTATCGTCATCAGATTTTTTATCTTTGTCCTTATCATCTTTAGGTTCGGACCTATCAATAATTTTTGGTAATGTAAATTTATCACCTTCAGTTTTAGTCCTTAGTTTCTCTTTCTCAACCTTAACTGTGGTTTGAGATTCAGTCTCAGTTTCTGAATCTGTGGATTTTTTTAAGAACTCACTGTCTTCTTCAGAAGAAAATTGTACTAAGGTAGAGTCTGTTCTCACAGTCTTAGGGAAAGATTTTGTTTTTTCATCATGTTTCATTTTAGAATCAAACTGTTGTATTGTTTCTTTTACTGATTTAACGCTATCTATTTGTTTTTCTGTTTGTATAGAAATCTTTTGAGTTACATGAGATTCCATAGATGACATTTGCCTTGATTGTTCTCTAACAAATTCTTGGGTATATTCAAGTTTTTGATCTTGATCTAAAGTATGCTTTTTTAGTGCTTCTTTGGTTAATTTGATAGGTATTTTTGATGATTCCAGCGATGGCACTCGAGACATTTTAGTTTCAAATACGTGAATTTTATCTTTTAATGTAGCTTCAGCAACGTCTTTTTCTTCATCCGTTACTAAGTCAGGCGACTTTTCACCATCCTCAATCTTTTCCTCCAATCTGGCACTATCAATTTCCTTTTGAGAGATTACGTCTTTTGTATGTGTTTCAATTTTACTTTCAATAGTTTGTTTTATTTCCACGGTTTCAGTTGGTATTGACTTGCGAGGTGTAATTGTTACATTGGAGAAATCACCAGACGGGAATCTCATAGATTCATTTCTCATGTGTCTCTGTAAATGTTTCGGAGTTGGTTTTGCAGGTGATAAAGGATCAAATTTCCTGAATTGCTCCATAGGTCTCTCAGGTTTTGGTTCTTCTTTCTTTATGGGCTCTTTTGGTTCCTCTATCTCTTTTGTTTCTTCTATGTCAGTTGAATCCGGGGATGACTTTGATTGCGCTCGTTCTAATTTTGGTTCTTTTTCTTTAACCTAATACAAAAATAAGGATGACATATATTGTATTAAAACACAGAATTTCAAAAATTATTACATTATAAGATATTTACCTGTTGTTCAATATCGTGGAATTTTTTGATATCTGGCTTTATTTGTGTTTTTATTTCTATGATTTCTTCACGTATTTCTTTTTTTTGCTTAGATGCTGGGATTTTACTTGAACTTAATTTCTTCGTTATTTGTTCTTTTCTTTCGGCTACACTTTTCTTAATGTCTATAAAAGTAATATCCATTGATTTAAAAGATATAAAGGACAAAAATCGCGCAAATTCTTACACTATTGTGGATTGTGGTTACTAAAAAGTAATGTAAAGAGTATTGTGTTTACTAAAGAGTAGTGGAAAAAAATGTGAAAAAATATTTTCATTATGTTATTTTTCCATGGCATCACAATCTAACGGGAATCAAATTCGTAAAACAAGTTAAAGATAGTTATAATACTGCTTAAACGTATAAGTAAATCATGTGATGAACATACTGACCTTCATCTTCTTCGCTATCTTCACTTGGTGTCGGAGTTCTATCCATTTCACTCTTGTCAACCACCGATTTTTCCTCTGGAGAATACTTTGCTTCGTCTTGATCATGTTCAGATTCAACACGTTCAGGTATTTGATTTTCATCGTAAAACTTGTCCTTAAGTTTATTATCCTCTTCAGCTATGGGAATAGTTATCTTATGAGCAATAATGAGTAATAACCATACGATTTTCATAGAAAATCCTAGGTTATTATATATTAGCAATTTTGTATGGTAAAGTAAATGTTGTATAGTAAATAGTTACTTTTATGTATACTTTTATTATACCTTTGTAGGCTTCGATTTCCTCAGAGGCCTGTCTTTCTTGGTAAATATTACGTTGAATACGGCGCTCATTTGTAGTTTCGGATTGAGGTGCGATAATGTCGTCCCTTCCAATTCTACACAATGCCAGCTCGAGGGAATTATCTAAAATATTAAATTTATTTATTTAAATTTGTGTCCCTTGAATTAACGGCTACAAGGACATATTCAATGCCTAAAGGTATTTTTCGCCCAGTCCACTCTAGTTAAGAACAAATATCAATATTAAAATATTAATCATTTATTTCAGATAGGTACGTAGGAGTAATCAATAGAATATGACAGGAAAACATTCTGGTGGTAACAATTACTTGAATAAAACTGTTGGTTGTTTCTGTCATGACGTATAGTCGTCTCAAAGCATATCAAAACTTAGGAGCGAAACAAGAATAAATTGAGAAAATAATACGCGTTGTCTATCTATTCGGGGATTACAGGTGTGAAATTACTGTACTGTTAAAAATATCAAACAGTCAAAATAGAGTACAAATATTGATAGATTCTTTTTTTTATCCTAATATCACAAATTTTGCAATTTCATATAAACTTTCTGTAAAAGCATAGCCAGATTTTTTTATTATTAACAAAATGACCACTCACAGTAGATCATTAGTTATGCCCCGGCCTAAGTAAGAAATATAAATACTATCAAGTATGTTCTGGTTAGGTATCATTTAAATTACGTCGTTTTTACGCTATGAAAACCAAAACAAAAGTTAAGAAAACGTGACAAGTACATTCTTACAACAGTAATTAATAAAAGATATTCTAAATGTAAATTTACACACAAATCTATTAGAACAAACCTTGTGCCTTAGTGCCTGATTGAGTCTTCCAGAGCTTCAGCATAAGTTGGGCCTGCTCTGCCGTGGTAATGCGTTTCGCCTGGATTTGATTCACCGTCGCAACGCTCACACCCAGTTCATAGGCCAGTGCGACCCAATCTTTCCCGAGGAGAATGCAAATGTCCTCCAGTCTGAAATAATTGACATTGACGGTAATTCAATAAATGTCACCATAACTTTGAAATTATCGTAGATGTTGCAAGCAGTTACGGCGTGACATATGTCGTCAAAATTCAATTAGACCAAAAAAGGTTCACCTTGGGTCACTGAGCCGTTGTCTCCATATCAATTCCTGTTCCTCAGTGCGTCGTGGAACAGTTTCAGCGGACACCGGAGACACTCTTTCGACTGGCAGGTCATCTGGCACCATGATGTTTAATACTGCGATCTAGATAACAAACATGCATTCAGTATAGTTGTGGCCATAATAAGAGATTCAGTGAAATACTAATAATATTAACCTGTACTATCTATACTAATACTATCTATGGTAATAATATAAAGCTGAAGAGTTTGTTTGATTGTTTGTACGCGGTAATCTTAATACATATTGGTCATTTATCATAACTCATTTATCGAGCTAATAATATAAAGCTATACTAATAATATAAATTTGAAGAGATTGTTTGATAGTTTGGTTGTTTGATTCTTTGAACGTACTAATCTTAAGAAATATTGGTCCAATTTGAAAAATTCTTTCATTGTTAGATAGCTCATTTATCGAGGAAGGCTATAGGCTATATAACATCATGCTAAGATGAATAGGAGAGGAGCAGCAATAAGAATATTGCGACAGTGGCAAAATTTAGAGCTTTCCTTGCGTGCGTTAAGTAAACGGTGAACGTTACTCAAAAATCGTGTACTACAAAATTGTTCCCCTCTAAAAGTTCTAAATAAAAGTCTGCGACAGCATATATGTAGCTTTTAACGTTAACCCACTGTATCCATTTGATAAGGTGTATCCACTGTATAAGGTGTTTTAATGAACATGATATTAATCTTTATTCAAACGAAGTAAGTAGAATATGCCAAACTGGCGTCCTCGTTACGCTCTTCGGCTTTCACCCCTAGTTCTCTGTTCATCTTTTTTGTCTAGATACTTGATTCTCTGTGGAACAACATGTAAGCTACTTTCCGTCCTAGAATTGCCACGAAGTCGGTATTTACGCGGGAAAAACTTTGTGATGTACCTACTGATTTCCACACGAGCGAAGCCGCGAGCACATGTATTATATTATACACTTATTGTTTAATTTTGTATTATTCGCTTGTCTATTGTAGGTAATTAACAAATTGATGAATTGTAATTTCTAAAACAAAATCAAACTTACCGGTGAAGGTGAAGGTTCCCCTTTAGGTACTTTAGGATCCCTCATGAACTGACACCGACACATAGGCTCCAGATCCTGCGTCTTGATCATCACCGGGAAAGCAACCCTGTTCTCCCGGAATGCCCTAAACGGTATGGACAACTGTTCTCCAGACTTGGCTACTGGTACCAAGTTGCCGCCAAACTCCAAGTAAATCGGTTTGCCCTCATGCACCTGTACCCATAATATAAATGTAAAGGTAAGGTTTTCAAAATTATGATCTGGTTTCGATATAATTTATTATAGAGGTAATTTCTAATTAGTTATGCAGCGCATTTGTATTTTTATATGTAAATTAATATGATCTTAAAAGCAGATTTCTATAATGATTATATCAAATGTAATGCTTATTATGATGCTAATTAATATTGAATATATTTCTACTCACACTTTGATCGTTTGTCGAAGGTTCAAAAAAGTACTTCCGTTACGAAATAATAAATGGAGTTGAATTTGTGGAATTAAAGTTATGAAAAATAACAATCAAATTATATTTCAAACACAGCCATTTTAATGGCATCCGCTAATAAGAAATTACTTAGAATTACTCGAGAAAATTTCTTTCGCGTAGCCACTCAAATAAAATATTTGGGCGTTTTTGCCCACATCTAGACAACATTCGTAATTTAACCAACCTCGACATCTCGGCTCTTGGCCACCTGGATGAACCGCTCGATGCGCTCTAAAGCCTTATCCTCCTTGTCATCGGTCACACAGAACATACGCAACTGAGCCTGACATTCGTCGGTCCTCTTGGCGTACACCACAAAACGGGCCATGAATGGTACGTGGATCGCCTCCCTGAATCATATTCACCATCATGGATAATTGTATTTTTATTCGTTTCAAATTTCTTTATGAATTTATGTATGACTTAGACAGCTCATTATATTCACTTTTAAAATTACGTTATTGTAGATGGATTTTCTCTTAAACACAGAATATTGACACTGTGACCTACCCCGTGGTCGGAATGTACGTTGGCAGACGTTATAAGCCTTAGACAACAATATGAAGACAGTATTATTTTCCTATATGCAAGTAATTTTAATTTTAAGGTAACGATAACGTACAGATAATGGTCATACCGATCATATGTCTTAAAGAGAATACAGCGAGCTTGAGAATTTCTCACGAAGTTTTCAAAGCCGTGAAAACCGTGCTACACCAAAATTGAGTCAATATAAAAGGACAATGTTTTTAGCTAATAAAACTAGCAAGTTGTATACAAAGGTGTGTTAATTGGATATTGTACCATTAATACACATATATATAATAATATCCATAACACATAGCATAGAGGCTTACCTATATAATTCCGTGGCCATCTTAGTTGCGTCTTCAACGTGTCGGCAATCAATGAGCCAGTACCGAGCCGAAACAGTTGTAGTAAAAGACACGCAGTCATTGACGAATGTCAACGGCGTATTCTCCGTAACATCTTCCCAATGGGCACGATTCGTACCTCCTGTTGTAATTTTTCCACCATGTACATTCCGTTTTTAAACTCTTAAACATATTCTAAGCGTCAATCCAATTACGCAGTCTACAGGTTATGCATTATTGAATTGCCAATTTTGTTTTACGTTAGCTATTAAGGCAGTAGTAGCGGCTTTAACGCTGTTTTGCACTGCCACAAATAATTTTGCTTCAATTAATGCATGCTCAAAGCTGGTTACTACTACCTGTTCTGTCTCTTCTACTTAAATGCCATCATTAACTACGATAACATCCATAAGGAACCACAAAAAAAATATTGTTTAGTAAATGTAGACATTTAAGATTGATAACATTTTGGACAAAAACAAAAATTTTACATTTTGTTAGAAATGGTGTAGAACAAAGTCATAAATTGGAAAGACAGGTTAAAATAATAGGAAGACAACATAACAGAATGTTTCCAAAACGGCCTATAGCAAACACACACACATAAGCGAGGACGACACACCACACAAAACAAATAACGTACCGCATCTTAATAGTTATTAATGGAAAAGTGACTTATAGTGGCACATTGTGTACGTAAACCTGCCTATTTTATAGAAGTGCTAAATTTTTGAAAACCAAAAATAAATGATACTACAATTTTAAACGAATTTGAATTTAAGTCTGGTTTTCGGAAAACAGATCTCTCGAAGGACATTCTCTAATAAAACAACTAATTTAAACTAAAATTAAACAAAATTCCTCTGATGTTAATAAGAGTGATTCAAATAGTGAAGAAATGATGTAAAAGATAAACAGAAATGATAAAAAAATTGAACTGATAGGCCGTTTTGGAAAAGAAGATTATTAGTACAAGCAAAATAACATAATACTTGGGAACATTGACGCTGTATGAAATGGTGATGTAGAATATGGCACAAGTGTGATACATATGAATTAAAAATTCACGCTAGTTTTGCTGTTGGTATTTTAAATTGTTAGGTGTGCCAGTGGGTTAATTGCAAACAGCTATAACTCCTGTTCAAAAATCCACCGCTAGACCGACAGTATCGTGTGAGATAGATCGCAGTGCACTGTTTTTATGTTCCAAGATTCATTGACTTTATGTTATACTGTGAACGTGAAATAATAAAGCGTAAAAAATTCAGCCCGTGCATAGAGGAAAAATGTATGAAAAGCAAAATATGAAAAAGCATTCAAAAAGTGTCAGAGGGAAGAAAATTAATGTGTACGATAAATATACTCGTCGTAATGTTATGCAGATCGGATCGAATATAAATATCGCAAGGCGTTATGATATGAAAGGGGAAAACAACCGAAATCAAAAAAGGGGGGGACGAAAATTAAAACGGAACAAAAAAAAAACGTGAAACTTAAACCGATTAGTCTTGTTTTTTATAGTTAGTTTGTAAAGTACCTCTAATTTTTTTACCTTCGAGAGATCTTTTGCGAAATACCCCTGATGGTGCGCGCCGAAAGGTGGCAGCGTAGGTATAATATAGCGCCACACACGGTGAGCGTGCAACACACACAAACACACGAGAACAAAGACAATGTAGACACGCACAAAACGCACACAGGGACGAAACCCTTTAGCTGCTCTGTGTATTTGCTATAAGCGGTTCTTAAATAATATCCCTTAATGTTCTCATAGCTTAAAAATTAAATGGTCTGGTGTTGTTTTGAGTAGAATACAAAATTAAAACTAGTCTATGAGTAAAATCATTTGTTTTCGATCAACATGCTCATCCCGTTGTCTAGAAATTTGGGACATGTAGTTCTAAAACGTATTAATAATTCATTATTCTACTCTAGCCATTATAAATAGTTTATCAAAGAGGAAAAATTTCTATAATTTAGATACAGACGGAACTATTAAATCTTCGACTATCTATTTAATATAAATGAGTACTATACAAAGTTTCAAGTTGCTAACGTCTACCGATATAACCGTAATTTTACATATACCAGTACGAATTAAATGGTTAAATAATTAAATTGATTTTATCTATGCCTTGCTACGGGACTAGCGTGTTGTAATGGAATATAGGTTCGTTTGATATAACATTTATACCTATCGACAATTTAAGCGTAATCATTAATAAGCCTAATGTTCCTAATTGTTGTAGGCTCACTTACCTCCGATTTAGCAAAGCCATATTGGTTACTTCGTTAAATTAGCAAAAAGCCATACCCCATTGCAACACTTCACAGATGTTTTATTTAATTATTGGAAACAATTCTGTATCTAATACTGTAAGTAGTTTATGAATATAATGAAACATTTAAATGTATCAAAAACTATTTTAATCTGCTCGCTAATGTTAGTCCTAAGTTGATAAGTATTGTTTCCAGCAACAAATAATATCTGTAGGAAAATTACAAGCAAAATATTTCTGCGTACCTGATATGGAGCAAAGAAGCCTAAGTGTTGGAGCAGACGATGTGCTGTACTGGTTGGTCATCCCCTGAGTGTGGGGTCTCGGAGCTGGCATACTGAGCGTTATTGCCTTGTGAAACTTCCTTCGCCGCGGTTCCACTGTTACCACTGGCGACACAGCGACGCCACGGCCCAGTAACTTCGCTGTCAATTCCGAATCTATTATCTGAGCCTGAAAACAAATTTTCCGATTTTCATTCAAAGTTTTCACGCTCTGTCAAGTATATTCATCTAAAGACCAAACGCGATCCGTAAATCATAAAGTCATGCATTTTGTGAATAGCGAATAAATAATGTGTGCTGTTAAGGCAAGATAATACAGATTTCGGTACTTACCAATTAAAATGATGTTTTAATCACCAACAACACTTATTATACGCACATTTATTAGAGGAATGGGATTTTGTATTGGAACAATAACAAAATAGGGAAGGTGGCATAGAGCAGACGGTGCATTAAGCAATAATGAACATATGAAATCACGAGGAAAGCAGTTGAAATAAAGATAAACACATCCGGATTTATATCACAGCCTCACATCACATTTCTCACACATGCGCTTCAAAAACAAGATGCAACACACATTTTACTAATAATAAGCTCAAATACTAAAAAATTAACAGCAAATAAAATATAATTATATACATCATGCAAATCTCACGCTTGGTCTTTAGGAAAAATAACACAATTCTCCACATAATGATCGATCAAATAACACGTCAACATAAAGCGATACTGAACTTTACCCAATAAATTTAGCGATCACCTTAAAAATACGATATGCAACTGAACAATCTTAACACACCACAAGAAACAGTACGAATATACAATACCACACAATGTCATTAATAATAATAATCACATGTCTTATAATACATAAACATTTGTCCTGTAACATTACCATGCTAAGTATCACACCTAAAGACCAACTAGAGAAAATACAATTTCATTGCCCGGTAACTCAACGCTGTGTGAGAAAAACTTATGAACTTAGCTAAAGTTAGTGATTTCATATATTTCAATCTTGCTTAAAATTGAAAACAAAAACTGTTGCGTCGTTATCATGATTTTTATTAGCGTCTACAATGTTTCAATTATGTATTTTTAAGTTAATTCTAAATTTATTGGGTATAATAAAATAACATTACTAATAATTTATTAAAAATCACAACTATATGAACGACATTTGATACGATATGTTGTTTAATTTCTAACTCATGTTTCCAAAACATCAGAAATTCCTTTAGGCTTTCCTATATCATTGTCCTCCTACGACTTGGTAACTACGTTCGTTCTATATGACCCTAAGGGATGACTTATCCATACATTTTATAATATTAAAAATACATTTAATACTGCATCGTAATAAATATTTAAAAACAGATCTTAAGCAAATATACTTCACGTGAACAAATTCACAAGCGCAAAACGTTCTTTTAGCACAAAGATATTTAGGGGATCGATTAATATATTATCAACATCACCATGCATTTCATCTAGTACCGTTCTGATAACGGAATTATAGAGCGCGCTAACTAGTTTTTGTTTGATACTGATATAAAACAGAATTAATGAATAAATCTAAAACATGTAATCCTTTTACAATTATAATGTTATGTAGTGAAATACGCACCGTATTTATATTCTGAATTGTTGATATTTAACCTGTTATTATGAAAATACCAAAACTGACCGGTTCGTGGTAAGTTTATATAATGCTAACACTACTAGTATTACCATTCATTTTGAAATGTTTGGAATTGTCGTATTTGCTCGATCTAGGGCAAGTTTGGGTGTATCATGTTACTTTATCTGTCATTAACATGTTTCAAAGGTAGACGAATGAATTAAATTACAAGGAAACGGCGAGAAAAGCAGATAAAATGGGAGTGTTTACCGAGTATATTATTTATTTGTCTCACGCTTGCTACCTTTCCGGAAAATCTATTTGGGCTTAAGTTCTGTGGTTAAAATAAATTATTGATTAATATTAATTATTGCAACGCATATTTCATTCGTGAACAAAATAATAAAGTTTACACTTTCTTTATTTCTTTTAAAAAATATAATATTATCATGTATATCATTATAAAATTATATATGTATTATTCGTATAAACGTTACGAGACGGATTTACAAGCATGTGGTAGAACTATATCCATTGAAATTATATCTTATTTTCTTAAATTACTTGATCCTACTTATATTGCTTCGGTGATGGTGAATTTAAAAATTTCACGAGTTTCAGCGTCATGTAAAAACTATCGGTAAAAAAGAATATATTTCAAAAATTTTGGCATCCACATTTTGTACTATAGATAATCGTTTTTATAGTCACAACAAACAATAATGTAATGATGAAATCGGGTGATATTATTTTCCTTCTTAACATCCAAACATTATTAGCAAACCATTACAAACGAACTGTTCTAAGCGAAGGCTTTGCTTTTTACTAGACTTAAATCTATGTAATACAAATGAGCGTATACTTGGAAATAGGTTTTCAAAAGTAATAAAAACCTTTCAAATAAATAAGAATAATAATCATTAATACATTGAGATAAATTCCATAATTTCCTAGAATACATATAGAAATATAGAGAAGTATGGAGTGGAGGTTTATGGCAATTATGAAAACGATCATAGACAATGTTTGCCTATAGATAAAGTAGTCTTCTTTAAAGTTAAATTGAATACAGTGACTACAATATTGTCCTTTGCCATGTCCACATTCATGACGCGTTTTAAAAACGAAAACGATCACTTTCATGAGCATATTTTTTGTTGAACTTTGACATAAAATATAAGTAAAAAAAAATATAATATGTAAATGTCAATTATATTAAATGATCTCGTCATTATACTTCCATACTTAACTTATTTCGATAAGAAAAAAAATTACATCAAGTTCACTAAATACCATGGGATTTTTAACGTACAGCAAACGCTCGAGAGTGCGTTTGAGAGTAAATACTATTGCCAAATTTCAAACTCGTCTAACTGTATTCTGTGGTATACATTCAAGATTATTTGGTCAAATGCGGTTTTTTTCACCATATGAGGGAGAACCGTTTCTTCTTCGAAACGTTATTGACGGTGATCTTTTTGAGGTTCTTATCTTTAACACCGTTGCGAGGTTTGAACAGATTTACCTGGAGGCCGACTTTTATTTTCTTCGTGAGCGCACCCTGGGGGAACACGGCTTGTACTTGTGGTACGACGGAGCTGGATACCATGCCACCTGGAACGGTTTAATTTGTAATCTTGCAATTCATGGATACCACTTATGAATGAAATAACACTGAACTTTGATATATTTGGGAGTCAGTAATAACTGTAATAATATTATTTAATCTCCTTTTAATATTCATTTTTTTAAATAACATATATGCAGTGCTTGAATAAATTACCTTCAGGCCCAATAGCATGCACTTCTTGTCGTATGCGCGAAATGACAGCGAAGTACTGCGGGAAGTCGTGCGTGAGGATGCGCGTGACGCGCGGCGCGTCCCAGCCCTTCTCATCCTCGTTTGTTTCTGATGAAAAACACATTACTTACACCGTTACTCAAAAAATGTAATTATATAGATTACTAACTAATAAACTTCTAGAAATTCTAAGATTTCAACATAGTTTTAATCATTAACATCCTCACTGTCTTCAGGAGTTTGAAAATGTCTCGCTCTATCTTTCATTAGGATATCCGCCCTATTTTTAAACTTAACATTCGCCTATATCCTAATGTGTGCTTCTAGTCTTTATGTTAAGGTTCATCGACATACATATACTTTGAGTAAAAAAAGACAACTTTTAAGTCACAGACTGCGGAGTGACGATCGGGTGTAGCAATTGACTGGGACGCTGCGTGACGCCGTGTCCAACCTTCGATCTCCAGGGTCTCGTGCAGGATGTCCTGCACCACGTCGTCCGTGGCGTCCGCGTTGTGCTCGCGCCAGCTCGTGCCGTTGTCCGAGCGCAGGATGACTATCTCGCGCTCCTTGCCGCGCAGCGACGCGTAGTGAGGCACTTCCAGTATCACTGGCCTGGACGGTCGGACACAGCGTTAGGTACACATCGGAATTTAGGTACGATAATTGATTAGTGATTGTCCGTTCGTGCAAATGAGGAAACAATGGTTTATAAATCAAATACTCTTAACAAACTATTACCAAGTTATGTAATATTTAACCTACCGAAGCTGTGATTTATTTTTACCGTGTAATTGTTAGTTTGTCTTTATTTAAAAATATCATAGGTATAAATCAAGAAAATGTCTTATGTTATAGTTATAATTTAATTTTACAAACTGAGATTGATATTAAAATAATTTAAAAAAAGTGCGATAGAATTACAATTTTCGAAATATTTTATATGTAGACTGGAAAATGAACAGGAATTGGAAATTGAAGAGTAGACATAATACATAACATTACCTAAGATATTTAAAGCACCCATTCATATTATGAATAAATACTCTAAAAATCAAACTTATTTTAATTTTATTCGTGAACAATATATTCCGAAACAAAAAAAAACTATTATGAAAACACATTAAAAACATTTTTACTGATTGAAAATATAGTTATTTACCCCAAAAACTTGGCAGACACGGGCCCCATCTCCAGCACCCTCGACGCGAGAGCCTCGCCTTCCATCAACGGAGGCATGTGGTTGATGCGAGATGGTTTCAAATATCTGTAAGAACAATATTCATTAAAATATGCAACTGTCTAAACTAACAAAGTCTTGAATTTCCACTCGTCACAGTGTGTAATTGTACTGACCTATAGAACAGAACTGAAACGTTTCTGAAGGTATACCTGCAAGTAATTCTGGTGGGCTGCTGCGCGGACAGCGGCGGCACGATGACGCGCACGCCGCCGCCGCGGCAGCCGCGCAGCGCGCCGCCGCGCGCGTCCACCAGGAACGACACCAGGAAACTGGCGATCGGTTCGACCGTTAGCACAGTTGACGAGCGTTATACAATAATTATACTCACTGCACCGCTTTCATGTTATGTCATTATGTACGGCCTTGAATCGCTTTACCTACTTTTATACTTTGTTGAAAAACCTGGATTCATTAATCAAGCGCGGTTGAATCGATACTAGAGCGATATGGGATACGGTTCACCTTACACATTTAAAGATGACGGTATTAATCGCAGGACAGAATAGCAATCTCCAAGGGTGTTTAAGTTATCTTGTTACAATTCAAGTCCAAAGTGACTTTCAATTTAATCTGGTCCTGCACAGATGTATCCCACTAATACATTCATACCGATTAGGCAACCGGCACACTTGCCATGTTTTTTTTTTATAATAAGGAAGTAGAGGACAGGCACGCAGTCCACCTGATGGTAAGTGGCTACTGCCGCCTATAGAC
>DWEI01000023.1:0-37349 GCA_018245875.1 Mysoria ambigua | reverse complement strand
TGCAGAACACTCCCACGTTTCACCGGTTACGTTTACGTCCCACTATGTAATAGGTGGTGAGCCTATTGTCATGCATCAGTAATGCCATTATAGTGGATTAAAAACTTTTGTCTACTCTTCACCTCAAATAGAAACGTCAGCGATTTCTTACACTACCTGGATAATTTAAGTCTCGTTTATATCTGCTCGTTCAGGGTGAGACACGAGGACAAAACGGCGTGTAAAAACGGCGATGTCCAATAAATATGAATGAATCGGGTGCCGTAAATCATCGATACCCGCCGCGCATTGTGGCCGGGGCTGCGTTTGCCGAGCGCGTTTGCGGGTTAAAGAGGCTATTTCCATTACTCGCTGCGAGATCTTTTTATGCCGCATTAAACATGGACATTTGCTTAATAGGTTTCTCAAGGAACATCGACGATGGATTGAGAGAATGATCTCTGAAAGTATTCGATTTACAAAGACGGAAATGCATATTTGCAGCATTACGCGTATACGCTGTGTCGATAAAGAATTTATTCCTGTGATTAATAAAACAAGGCATGAAAGTCTGATTTAAAAAAACCCATTAAAAATCAATATAACATACATCGAATGATCTTGAAAATTAACATTTACAACTGCATCGTAGCAATAATTTCCAAATAAAACGATGACAAGTCAAGGGGAATTTCGCGAATCTGTCCACTTACGTTCTGCGGGTTAGCGAACTCTGTCCGCTTGTCTGTCATTTTATACATTTATTAGTGGCGCATATAAGTAAGCATCAGAGTCGTTGACCCTCGGATCATTAGTCACGAGGATGAAGTATGGACGCCGCGAGCATTAGCGATGCTTTCGTCGAGTCAGCTGTCGAAGTTTTTGTACGGCTTTGGAAAGACCAATTTCGAGGGTTGAGGAGATACATAACATTACGCCCGTTTGTCTCTGTGGGGCTAGGCAAAGGAGTTCGTACGCTCTCACATTACATCAGTTATGATATAAGTGCTTCCTTAAATGGAACAGACGGTGATGTGTTGTCTAAGCCTCTGTGTCGGGGCAAAAGAATACATCCCCCAACCGATGCCAGGATATCAGAGTATTGTAAGACTAGGGCCCATCTAACAGATCGCAGTCTGGTGTGCGGCTAAATGCCCTGGCTATGTGAAAAACCGTGGTTTGCGATATCTAACCCCGCATGTTCCGCGTGGGGATTATTCAGAAAAAGCCCACAGGGTGATTTTAAGACACAAAAAAAATTACGACAGAAGAGACAATTGTCCGACAAAAATTACAGTTGTAAATTTGATGGTTAAGTCGGAAGTACTTATTCAACGTGGGCATAGATTGGTTGTATTAATGTCAATTTAATATTCTTTGTGCTCATTATAAATGCTGTGTAATTGAATATCAAAGTGAAATCGTTCAGCCAATATTATGTTAGAAATAGTTTTGCTCGAACCCCGTAGTTATGAGAATTTTCCGCGGTAAAACTATGGAGTATTATTATTCATAAATATTTCACACTGAGCTGAACCCCTAAGATACACCAAAAAAACTCACGTCATAAATTGAGATTGACCAACCTGTAGTCTGATACGCACAGTTATGTAGACTTGCATATGTAGGACTTGGAGAATTATGGATACGTTAAGTAAGTAGTAACTTAAGCTCTTTAGCACTTAAGTAGGTACACATATTTCGTAAGCATTTATCATTTCTACTATATACGGAAATCGAGAAAAGTTATGCCTAATTCATCATACGACAAGTTAACAAACGAATTTAAATGTGAATGATTGAGTGAATTGATTCGGCGCAGCGCTGAGGTGCGTTGTTTTGTAAACAATAACAAACAAATGGACGGCGATGTCTGCGCGGGCGCACACTCAGGCGTCGCGCCGCGGCGGGCTCACACTCTCGTCCGCGTCGGGCTAGCTTAGATATAACACGAGTACGTTTGAGACGTCATTTATACAGATGTTGCATTTAAGCTCAACAAAAGGTGGGTTAAATGGACTTGCTCGTGTATAAGTTTATGAAATACTAGTATTTTTCTTTATACACTGATTTTTCTTGCCCTTAACAACGCGGCCTTGTTAAAAATAATAAAATACGTAATATAAATTTATAAAATATATACAGATCTAGTAGGTGTACCCAATTACAAAAAATTCTATATAATAATTAATTTATATATGTACTTTTAAGTCATTGTATATTTGTTGATTCTCTCAAAATTATTTTGATACTAAATATTCTTTTTACTTGATAAAATTACTATTAAAAAAAATGCCTTAACAAAAATACTGGGTAATTGCTTACTTTATATAAATCATCAAACCATTTGTGTTGATTAATTCTCACGATCGTATATCTATCTAAAACTGGGGTTTAGCATAAATTTATCATAGTCGAGAATAAAAAATTGTTATCTAGGCGTGACGTTCACACAGACGTTTTTCGTGAATTTAAATTTTTTTTTATCCCAAATCCCACGCCAACGATTGTGACGTCGACTTTATAAACTGCTTCTATCAGGTGAACCATTAAAAGATGACAGAGACGGTGAATGTTGGCTTTTGTGCTTCGCCAACACTATTATGATGGTCACACACAGTGGAATAGAGAATGGAGTGAGAAGGTTTCGTAGTTTAAATAAATAAATATATAACGTCACCGCGTCAATGTGGAGGCGGCGCAGTCTCCCTTGTCACCTGCTCGCGGGTGACGGGGCTTGCAATAAATTCTATAACTCCCATGTAATTTGTAAAATTAATTTCGTGCCCTATTGCTTCATTTCCAACTTATTTTTTGACTAACGATGTTTATAATTCATTTAACTCAATGCCATCATATGTCACAATCAGAAACGTAACCGGGGTAAAAGTGACAATGACTAAAGAAATATACAGCCTTTAACACATCATTTCGCTCAACATGGCCACATTAGTCACTCGTGGTCACCCATCAGTGGTCAGATTAAAAATCTCCACAGCTACACCCCCCTTTAGGGTACTGACTAGGGTTGGTCAGCTGCGAACCCATCGAACGTGAAGTTAGACACCGTCCCACGCGCCCCACTCCACCCGCTCAAGTTGGACGCAAGATCATCCATGACTCATCGTTACTCCCGCACTCGTCGGCTGAGGTCGCATGACTCGCAGACAGATTTAATGTTTAGCTGGAAATTGGTTGCATAACACGAGGTAACATCACGCCTGTCTTTCCCCGTACGGGTAGGCTGATTAGTGTAGTACAAGTACTAGGAGTGTATTACAAAACGCAAATCCAAACCCTAATAGTCGCTCACAATAAACAACAATATCGAGGAGTTCCCCGATCCGAGAATCGAATCCAAGACCTACGCTACGCTACACGCACGAGGCGGCGCATTTATTTAAGACGTTCAAAGTTTAAACCGTAATCACATTAGTCGCCACAACCTTAACAATGTATTTCGAAAATTTTGTGACTTGAATTACAAATATCGACCTACATACTGGTGATGATTCACTCGAAATCCCGGAATCCCGACAAGTGGTCCCGTAACCGTTGTCGGGTCACGCTGGCAATAACCACTGACTGAGTCACTAATGAGCATCCAGACCGTTGGCTCCGCAGCCATTCGGACCGTGGATATGAAACTTCATTCTAAAAGCAACTGTAAATGTTTTTTTTTACTGATCTCATACACATATTGTTTTATGTTGGTCGACTGGCACGTTGGTCTAGTTATTAGCGAACTTGACCGCTGTGCCGCGGTTCGTGGGTTCGATTCCCGGCCAGAATGAGTATTTGTGAAAGAGCGTTACATATTCATATGTAGCATAGCAGCTATATCGGCATATCACCAAAACACAAGGTCTTTTCAAACGTTTACCTTGGAATCGAAAGGCCGTCCGTCTCAAGATATAATTAATATTTAATAATTCCTTCTATTGTCAAATGGGCCAGAATAGTGATTAATTTTGTCTGTATCAATAAAGCGTGCGTTTCACGGCCCGACCCCGCTCTAAGCAGCGGGAGCTCGTGAAGAAAAACCCGAATCGATATGAAGTCGGGCTATCCGGCTAAATGCATACATGACTTAAACCGCTATGTAATTTAATCGACTGTAACAAGACGTGATACTGTTTGGTAACTACTTAATTAATATAACGAAACATATACACGTGTACGCACATAGAGATAAGCGGGTATAATTATAAAGAACATACGTCGCCCACGCGCTGCCTACCCAAAGCCGGCGACCGCGCGGAATGCACGCACCTGGCCGATTCTAATAACTGATCTAACGGCGCCAGGGTTGCCCTTTAATTAGAGATCGGAACTGTTATTGGCTACCACGGATCGCGCTACGGAAAGTTCTCACTCGATTCTCGATTTGCATTAGTACCACTTTACAAGGGCAGTCAATTAGAGATCAGTGCATGGATTGACCATTGACATTACATACGAGTCATGCAAGCATCACTCAAATAAATATGCATGTATTTTCACATAATATGTATGTAATTTGAAGTAAGAAATTAAATGTAACACGACGTTTAGGGATTAGTTCGAAAGTTCAATATTAAAATCCAACGCACACAAGCATTATCTAGATCCTGCGTTAACTATTACCATGAATGACGCATAATTTTTTAATTGCCATCTTTACCATAAATGCACTTGTACTCGACAAGTTATATAGACTATGAAGTGATTCATCGCTTCGATATCGTTTCTCGAACGAAGCGCTGAACGCGAGCGAGAAACGTGCGATTCTCGAACGCGTGATAGCGCGCGATTACTTACGATATCGTTGCGCCGCTGGAATGTTATTGTGTAGTTGATTAACTCGCATCTCAATACGTGAGGGTGAAAATGTTAACGGTTCTCCTACATGTTCCTCTTCCTGAGACTAAGCACGAATACCGCATGAATTCTTCGAGGGATACGCAGCGGTGTGAAGTAGGTCCACTTTTCACCAGTTACTTTATACGTGCTAAGTAATTAACGTAGCTTCACGCCTGTAATCCCCGAAGAGATAGGCAGAGGAATGCAGAACACTCCCACGAGTAATTAGCGAGTGATACATTGGACAGAAAACCAGATCGTAAGAGCTACTTGAAATTTTAAAGTTAGGAAAATTCAATAAAACTATATCTGACGCAGAAATCGAAATCCGCTAAGTAATTGCATTTTTAATAGTTAATCACTCATCACCAATAAGCAAGATTAAAAAAATTGGGAGCTGCTAACGTGTTTTAATAATAGTAGGCCAAAGATATTAAATCTATGATTGGCCAAAGATATTCAGTCTAAGATTTATATGAGATATATATATTTATTTATTGGTAATGTTTCCTTTTAGCTGCCTACCATATATTCTCACCAATCCTACGGACTGGAAGAGAATATTACAAGACTGAGTCCGTCCATTCTTAACTCGGTCCACGGGTTAACGTTAAATAAATTGCTAAATAAAAGCTACACGTATACAATATAGTTAAAGCCGTGAATAGCGCCAATGATTGGCTCCACGCTGCCGTATGTCGAGCATTACCCCGTAACTCTGTCCCGCGGACCGGAGCCGCTAGCGGCCGTCTAATTACGACCTAGCGTGTTGTCACCTCGACGACGATTTATCGCTTACACGAGCCAATACATCTTCAGAAAGGGACAATCGTATAAAACAAACCGGCGGTAGAAAAAAGACAAAAGCATCCGGCAGCCAATCAACCTACAATAGAACATTGGAAAGAGACGCCAAACGCAACGTGCCCACGAGATCGAAAGGGATGCATGCGGTGTTCTCTTCAACGTGTAAGTACTAACAATGCGAGTGAATTTACGAGGGGTAATAATGCCGGTTCCCGATCACGTCCAATGCTCGCTACGTACCGTTATGTCGAATGACGGCAAATGGATTAGCAGTAGTGAACGCAGTGCGGGCGAATTAGTAGCTTATTGCTAGCCGTTGTTGATCGAATAACAATCTGTCTGACGATGAAGACGGTCCAGGAGGTAAGCGACGTACATCGAGGGGACCGTAAAAGTACCGTGGCTCGTTTCACTGAACGGCAATGCTTAACGACCGAACGAAGGGTACACTGGAAAGCTTATTGACGAACGCACGAGACATGACGATAAATTGTAACGAGTACTACTTACTTTAATTTGATGATTAAAACCACTCTGACAGAAGTATAACTCGTAACTGTAATAGTGACTGAGAAGTAGGGCTTGGGAGTATCTAAGCAGCGGCATGTCCTTGAAACCCAGTAGTCTTGACTGGTCAAAATCAAAAATAGTGTTTGAATCTACGCAGCACTGACCGCCGTCATTTATAGATTAAGATAATTATTTGTTTTGTAAGTGTTTCAGTTCTCGTACAATGCATAGAAAATGAATTGAACAATCGGTGTAGTTTTATAATGTCATAATTGGTCTAAAGTTGTAGAAGACTTAAAGAATTTATTTACATTAGCGAAGTATATTTAAAATCTCTTACCGTCTCAAAGGACGCCGAACTGGAATTGCGTGGTGAATCTCTAATGTAATTGACTTCAAAAATTTAATTTGCCAATATCTGTCACTATAACGAGCCACATTAAAACAATATTACCTGCGACTAGCATGAGCCGAATAGGGCAGTGTTTCTCAAAGTGGGCGACAATTTCCCTTCGTTGACGATACAAATTTCAAGGTCACGTACACATTTTTTCACTACTTCAAATTATACGACTCGTATAAAGCTACTTTTAAAAACGAGTAATCTTGGAGATGCTATAGACAATAACTGATTCTCAAAGTGGACAGTAGGCGTAATAGGTTTGAGAGCCAATGTTAGAGGGATCGTCGGCATAATGAACGCGGGAACATTACGCAAGACGTGTGTATGTTCGTCCGTTCGCTGCGAGGGCAGATATCAGATGCATGCGCGTTTGATATACTGGCCGCGCTCACGACAGGTGCGCCGCGGCCGCTAATGGAATCTCGCCGCTCCCAGGACCGCTGCCGCCTTATGTTGGGATTTTACTGGTTAATCACCATGCTAATTTAATTGACGATGAAAATTATACCCGGCCCAGTGAATATAAGTTTATATTTACTGCACGATTTATCACCGTTTTCTATTCCACCAAGATCGTATGGGAACAAGGCTGTGACGGTGCGCGGTAGTAATTCGTTTGAATGTAACTCGTATCATCACGTCTCCGTCGTCCCGATGCGATAGGCGGAGGAGTAAAGGACACGCCCGCTTTTCAGTAATTACGTTTGATCCCAAAATGCTGTTTCTTAATAATTAATATTGACTCTTAAATGTAACTAACAAACAAGTGTTCACGAAAAACGAGCGACCCTTACAAAAAGCTGATGACATTTCAAAGGATCGTTGCTAAGATTATATCAAAAATTTAATTACTACTTGTGTATGTATCAATTTGTACAAATTGTTTTTTAATATCAGCTGATCTTTCTCTTTATCACTAGCTACTAGAGAATCATATTCGGAAGTAGAGAAATTTTAAATATTTATTAATATATTATTTTTTCTATGCGTGTGTTTATCACTGAACTCCTACTTACCGACTGAGATGACTTTTATAAAATTTTGTGTGTGATTACGTTGATTTGAAAATGGTTTATAATAGCCATATCAGAAATATAGTCGTTTTTAACCCTCGTCGATAACTGATCAACTATCACCAGACCAATTAACCTTACCAGGCGTCTATGGATCAAAGTTAAAATCAAAGTCAGTCCAAGACAAAGTCAAAATCATTTATTTATTACTTATATAGGATTTGAAATCACATACAAACGTCATTATAGATAAGTTTACGTTAGTTCGGACCGCGCCCACAACTGATAAGAATTAACAAGAAACTTAGCGGGGTTGTCAGCGGGCGTGTAAAAATAATAAATAAAAGAAATATGTTTGCTATTTTGTTACTTTTATATTCCGTCATCGTTCACAGCACTTCTTGTCGCTATCACTCATATCCCATATCATCACACAAAATTAGAATTTTTCCCTAAAAATACCTAGAAACAAAATTATATAACAAAACTACGTTTCTTGAGGCATATGCATCTATGTATATCGATATATTATAAATCAATATCTATATAAATCAATGTCTACATAGATCAATGTTTGTATATCTTTTATACACTGAAACGGTAAGAGATTGAGCACTGATGTCTTTGGGGCGCCTTGTTCAGAAGCGTCTGGGATAGGTTTTAGAAGAAAAATAAAACAAAAAAAAAACCTCGAACCGGCGGTACGGAGTTCCCCGGGTCGGCCACTGTTTGTATTGACTTTAATTCCGGCAGCTCGTTACATACGATTCATTATACTCAATAGCCGCATGTCATGACTCACGAGACAAGCGCGCATCGCGTCTCGTGACGAGGAAGTGTCAGCTTCTCGGAAGCGACTGGACTGTAACGATTTTGATGAAAATTACACATTGGAAAGTTTGTGGGGGAGGCATGACATCGATTTATTGCCGTTTAAATTTCAGAATACGTACGAATATTGCGTCTCGCGTGATAAGACATACACCATAGCACTTTGGTAGATACGGGAGATAAGAGGAGAGAGAGAAGAGAGAGAGAGGTTTCAAACAATTGTAGAGGTACCTATATTTTGCATTTGTATGCGTATTTTGTACGAAAAGTTCATCCTCAACACGAACACTTATATTGTTCCTCTGTTTGACAAGGACTTCCTATCAATGTAAGAAAAATGACGGCCAAAGTGAACGTTGGGTGAGTGCGGGTTGGAGTGTCTCACACGCCATAGAAAAACGTCGATATTTGAACGGGAATCTCTAGAGACGCTGAGCGCAGATCGGTCGCATCGATAACGATTTATTACAAGAACTGTAACTGTTCAAGAAGGCGAAGGTTACAGATTGGCGTTCACCGAAAGCATCTCAATAGGCCGAAGTTACAAGCATGCGTATCATTTGATCATTATTCGTCTCAAATTATGATAAAGTAATATTCTAGAGTCCTTCTTCCGATACTGTATAGTACTGTATTTAGTGACTTTAGCATTGAAACACAAAGAGTGTTGGCGAACGGTCCAGCAAACGAGAACGCGCGCGTCGCGGGCCGCGCGGTGCGCGACGGTGCTGCAGTATGTAAATAGCCCGCCGCGCGCCGCCGGCGCTCGTCTGTTTCAAATATCGGTTACGTGTTCGCTTCCGTCTAGCGCTAATTCACGTTGCGATCGCAAACAATTAAATGAACTTTTACACATTATTATAGTCGATGTCGTGCTGCGTTATTGGCACGGATAAGCAGATAAACGTGTAACATATCATACACGGTGCACCTTTGAATAGATCGTATCATTATTTAAATAGATCCCAAAATCCTATGTTGAAACATGACAGATAAATACATCAAATTTGTCATATTGGTACTGAAGTCGGTGAGACTATTCAATATTATTTCAGGACTAACTGTAGGTCTAAATCATGGTTGCACAGACTTATTAAGACTAGGGGCCACTCGGGCAAATCATGAACTGACGGCGGGCCGGCCGCCAGAATTATAGGTGGAGTTCAATATTTTTCGAATGTACGAGAGTATTATTTTTGCTGTCGGCGGGCCACCAGTATTCGACCGGCGGGCCGCGGTCTGTGCATCCATGGTCTAAATAAGACTGAGCCGTCGAGCCAAGTAATTATCATTTCGTAGCGGAAGTGTAACTGATCCGACGGCTGACGAGTTTGAAAGGTCAGAAGGAAAATTACCATGACTGATTTCGCAATGGAAAAATTCGGAGAAGAAAAAAGTTATGAACATAATTCGAAGACTTGACAATATGCAAGCTGAGGTGGAGATAAGCAAACAGATAGACACAATACCACAGGTTTCATGATAATGAATGAAAGGATGGTTCAGATGGTGATTCATTAAATTGTAGATTTTGGAATACGCTTCGTGTAACTTTAAATGAGACGTGTGAGCGAATGATTCTAAGATATCACCATCGATGGTGCGCAAGTGAAACTTACCTTTGGTGTCGATGTTGGTCGGCGCAGCCAGGCTAGGTATCTCTGCCTGGGGTGGCTGCACGCGAGGCCCTGGCCACGTGGTGGTCCCGCCGCAGAACCGGGGCCGCACCGCGCCGCAGTCGGCCGCGTCGCGGAGCGTCGATGCGTCAGCCGAATATTCTAAAAGACATTTGCCGTGATTGGAAGCGGGCGTGCTCGTGGGAACGATTCTTGCCGCCGCCATATGACTACATCGCGGTATCCTTCTCGGCCAGTTCCGGCCACACCGACAGCTCTTGCTGGAAGGTTATTGCGCTGTTCGTGTCTTTTGATACTAGGATGACTATGAATGACATATTGATAGTGATGACGATATAACTTCCGATTAATGGGTGTTATTTAAGAGACACAATCCATACTTTTGTAGACTGTGGCAATGATTACAAGGAAAAGTTAATGTCGATTTGCGGCAAAGACGTCATGCTCGATGGAAGTAACTGCATTGAGTCGACAATACGCAATCAATGAAATGCTTAGGAAACAAGACATTGTAGTTCTAACACAAGCACCTAACTAATTAGCACGGCATGTAGTGTTTTGTTGCCAAACAGCGTGCCACTGATGAGGTAATGCGTAAAGTAGAAACGGGGCCGATCCTGTGTTCGTGTAAGACTTGTTGTTAGTTGCATTATTTAAATATTGCGTCACCGATACTCACTTCTGGTCGTCGAGGACTGCAGCAAGCTCGCCGTTTGACCACCGGGGAACGTGGCGTTCCTTTTATGTCGTCCCTGGGAACGAGAGAGAAGTTTTTACATATCAGGTTTTCCAATCAGGCTGGATAGCGATTATACATTACCCTGTCGCGTTATACAAAATTACAGTCAAAATAACCGAATGTTCTAGTCCAAACGAAATTGGCGATGAAACGATTTCTTCAATAACATATCAAAGCAGAAATCTTCATTTCCTAGAACCAGTTATAATGAGCGTTTATTTCCGTATCAACGGCACACCGGCTCATCTTTGAACACCCTGTAAGTGCGGGGCCGCAATACCTGCACTTGCACGTCGACTACATCGCACACACTCACTCACTTATAACGTCATGTGCGATTCGTAAAAACGTAACAAGCCATTAGATTGCCGACAAATTGGCCGAGTAGGCTACGAGGGAATTACGACCTTATTCACGTTACACAAGATTCAATTTCGCGATTACACGATTAGAAAACGCCATTAGAAAACCTACGTGCGGGTTGTAATTGTTCGAAAGCACCCAGCCGGCGACCGGCGCTCGGCGTTCGTCGACGCGGCCGCTAATGGATCCATCGATGTCCCCGGCGGACTGCTCCGGGCGAGCGGACGCGCGCGCCGCCCGCCCGCCCACATCTCGTTGCGCACAGCAACTGGTCGTGTTAGCCGCGAAGGCGTCACACCGTCAACGATATACTGAATACACATTTAATGTTCTAACGTAAAACTGTTCTAAATTGTTTAAAAATTTTTGTTATATTACCAAGGCAAATGTTTATCTTTTATTTTATGCCACATTTAAATATAATTTTATTTATTTTTTAATTCTCGTTTTTCTTTCTGTGTTTATGACAAAGGCATGTACTACAACAAATATTTGGCTTAAAAACACAATTTGGACTGGGTGTTCAGAGTAAAAAATGCAACTAACATTTCAAACACTTCAATATTATGAACTCCACAAATTGCACTAAATTCAAATTGGAAGTAAATTTGCAACATGGGCATGTCACTGAATTTCTTGCACCGGATGTGGGGTAGACGGTGCATCATTACCAAGCAGCATATCTTAGACACGGCCGGCTATAATGAGTGGTATGTTCCTACCATAGAATAGACAATATACAGAGGTGGCCTCTAAAACTTGATATTTGAAAGCCATACAACATTTATTTGTTTAATTGTATTCTTATCACAATTCACAATTTTTACACAATTATTGTTTTTATTGCAACTAAAATTTGAATAAAAATAAGTTTTAACTAAGACAATGTTTAATGAGTTTTAAGTAGTTTTTAACTTTTTTATAAATTTCAAATTAAGTAACCAGCATTTCAAGTAATTGTTACACAAGGTACCTCTGCCGCATAATCAGCCAACATCTAAGCTTCTAACAGCTGATTAGCTATCTCACCGGCCAGCCTCGTGTTCAAGTGTCAGGTACGCAGATAAGTGCTTCACTTAACAACCAGATTGTCATCTGGTAACGTCCGCGAAATAGTCGTGTTTTAAAAAATGTCATTATGTATCAATAAATATTTAGATTTCTTCAAATGACATAAAATTCATTATTTGACATTAAATGCATTCAATCGAATAATTTCATTTCAATCGTTATTAAAATATATCATAAAAATGACTAAAAATATTTTTCAGATCCACAACAAATCATTAGGTAATTGTTAAACATGAAGAAAATAATAGTATATAAATTTAAGACGCCTTTAGACAGCTTAGCTACAAATTAGCTACAAACTATTTTTTTTTACAATTTAAACATAATGGATCTTATCATTTTCTTTCCGAACAAAATTGTACCAAACGAATTGTGCATCATTGCCTTTATTTCATTATAATAGCGAAGTGTGAAACGTGAAATTATATATTCAAAAGCTCATAAACATATCGTTAAGGAAGTCACTCAATATCGTGTTTGGATTTTTAAACAGGATGTAATAATTTTTTGCTCAATATGTATGGCGATGAACGTATATATCATCATTTTTTAAATATGAAAATCTAAACGCACTTAACTGTTATAGTCGTCATCGTTGTAAATACAGTATGTCACAAATGTGCATAGGTATCCCGTTGTAAATCGCTTTGTGTAACACCATTTATATGTGGAAACGTGACGTTTATCGTTTAAAAATCGAACTTCACCGGCTTGTTACATTGTTTTTTTAACGACAATGCAGATTATGGCAAAGGAGTATGCAGTAGTCGGAACTGACAGCTGACGCTCATATAAATCTTCAAGCGATTTCAAATAGGTCTGTTGCTATCAGTCGGTCTAGCTAGAACATGTTAAGACTTCTGTTAGAGCCGACACGAATGTCTACGAACCATTGTGATGTAAAGCTAGTTTTGATGCGTTGTTTTGCGGCCATGATATAAAAAATACTCAGGATCGTTGTGAGGCCGGCCGCCATAGAATTATTGACACGTGATTATATAATTTTTTGTGACATCGCCGAGCGTTGCGAGCAGGGCTGCTATCGTCGCGTCTAATGTGCAATTTATTATTTATTTATAGACACCGGCCGGAGATGTGGCCGAGGCGACGTGCTGCCTTGGTCAATTTCCAACTCGCCAACGATGTTAGAAATATTTTTTTGCATGCTCGAACCTGAATACTATCAGTAATTATTTATTCATTAGAATCAGTAATAACTACATACAAAACAATGTAATCAATCACTGCAATAATGAAAATAACGAATAATCTAAGCTGGACATTATCGATGACCTTCCTGCATTCGGCGGGGGTTCATAAAGAAGGGTCTCGGATGCATCCGAAGCGAGTCAGGATATTTAGAAAAACAAAATATAAGAGTTAAGCCGATACGTCATTTAATTATGTGCAAAATCAGGAAATTTTAAAAAGTCAAAATAACATTTAGGTTCTCAATTCTCTACATTTACCGTGGACCAGAGTCATTTATGAACAAATGTGCAAACTGTTCCGCCGTTAAGTATTTATATGTATATGAATTCCACGCAAGAAATCCAATGTAATCGCTACGGTATTTCGTATTAGGCTCGAAACGGACAATAGTGTGACGCGTATTTAGCAAAAACATCGTTGTCATTCGAAACAAAGCTCTGAAGTATAATAAACAGGAAGTGTACATGTAAAAAGGCCGCGCAGCGATCTAGAAAGGTATCAATCAGTTCAGCGACCCGCGGCCCGGCCCAGGGCTGCTACTTACTCCGTGGCCACCTCACATTTTCGGTTATAATTATAAAAGGATAATTCGTATTTGAGATATATGTGTTACTCACTAAAATCGACCGTTTACCTTCTAAGTAGTACCGAGATTATAATAGCGAGTTCTATTTGTAGAAAATTAGTTCAAACTTTTAAAAGAATATGATTAGTTATAAATTACCTATATAGCAATATAATTATGATCTTAAACTTTGTTGGTTACAAAGAACGTTTTCTGTTTAAAATGCGATTATTACGAGGCTTTTTAATTTTCTTTTCAAATCAAAAGATTCATCAAAGATTTCAAATCATAACATCCATCTGTCTTTTCCCACGTAAACTTAAGTTGTTCCAACAGTAGGATCTGTGAAAACAAGAACTTGGCTCCTGACGGAAAGTAATATTTTTCATAATCGATATTCAAACGACGGTTCAGATCATTAAACTTTACCTTCGTAACAATATTTATTCGTGATTCATTGGTGAATATTCTCCTAGTATTTTTTCCCTGATAATCGCCAACCCTAGCGCAGCGACGCGGGACTCGATCGAATCTATCGCCGCGTTAACGGGACGGCGCCGGCGCAGCGATACCGAATTGTTTTATGTTTTGACCAATTATTTTTATATTCTCACTATGAATAGCGCTTCAATCTAATCTGAGTCATCGATATAAAAAAGCTTTCGTAAAAATTTTAATAGAATCACTAGCTAGCTATATATTATGTACGTGTGTGTATATGAATTCGCCGCTACAGATGAAACGCGCGTATTTGTATGATAATCGATACAAAACGGATTATCGCAGGCCGCTGGTACTAACGCCATAAATCTTTAACATGTTGTGGTTATACCGAGAACGTTGACTGTCAAATTGTCATCGACAGCTGAATGTTGTGGAAATGGTCAGTGAGATAATGGACGCTGGTTGCTTTTTATCGGCGACGGTGGATATGCGATAAGGCGATAGTTAGCCGATCTCTTGTTCATTAAACCCCATAGCGGGCCCACGGGCCGCCACTCCCGTGGCCATGTTTAGCCGCGCGAGATTTCCAACATCTAATTAAGTGGATAGACACTGATGTATAACACACAGTATAAGATACTCGCATTGATTCTCGCTACAGACAGAGTCGGAGGCAGTGATAGTCTAGTGGTTTACGATTGGACCTCGTGCCAACAAAAGTTGAACTGCTTTTTTCATTAAATATTTAAAAAATCATAATTATGTGTACTATCATTGCGTGTAATGTTTTCTTGCAAGGGAATGAAAAAGAATAAGAAATTATTAATTAGCATTCTCGTATAAGTAACGTAATATGACATAATAAATAATACTCGCATCAAACGCAGTAACAAGGAGTGGTTACAGTTAACCGTACTAGCGTACATATGTTCATCAACGATCGCAGCCGAAAAGGTGTGAAGAGTCCCCCGGCTTCCTCGGCGTTCGATTATGGTCCGCGTGAATGCGGAACATGTTGTTGGCCGTTTCCGGACGAACGCAAAAACCGCCGCTAATTGCCCCACCGGCTCTGGCCTGCGATCTCAATCGGCCAGGCGCGCTATGGAACATTAGAAAACGACATTTTACAAGCACCGAGCACGTAGCGCACGCCACGCTCTGTATGGGCGTTTGTAATTACCGCTTCGGACTAATGAAATCCGGTGACAAGTTTCGAGAAAATACCTTTGATACGTCGTTATCGTGTCAGCGATCGTTGGATTAATTATAGATACAGCCATCGATGATGCACGAATATTAAAGAAACACCGCTTCGTGTATATCTACAGCTAAGTTTGAGTCTTATAAAAGAGAGATGCGTTATTAAAAATGTACCAACTTCGGGTAACCATTGCAATTAAGTTATCATAAAATATATCAAAACGTGAGTAAATAACTTGGTATCGATCTAAATAAGTAGAAATATATCGGATGCGAGAGAAGATTTGGGACCACAATCTATGAATTTGAACTTCATAATAAGTATAAAGACTTTCGTATTTTTATTTCAATAAATTAAATAAAAATGCCTCCAAGAACAGTCAGGAAAAGTTCACAGAGTACCTTCACGATATTTTCTATTACCGTTATGCAGAGCGATATTTAATCTCAAAATCACGTTGTTCTGTAAAGGTATGCCAGAGATTCGAATAACAGACCCTCGGAGTGGGACGCTGAAATCTAAACCATTTTACTATCACTTACTTGTATAAGGAAAAGTAATTCAAGGAAATCTGTGGTTTATAAATATAAAACACAATTGAAATAAAAATAACAGTTAGGACATTCGATCGAATCGATTGAAATAAAAATAACAATTAGGACGGTTGTATGGCAACACAGGATACACTTTAATAAGATTTCTGGATAACCGATCGCTATAAAGACGTATTCTCTAAGACAGACAACCATGACAAGTTTGTCGATGTGCAGGAGCAGCTCACAGAGAACACAATCTCAAACAAGACACGTCTTATTTGACATTTGATGCTATTGTGTTGTTTTTAAAAAGATTACGCAAAACCGTAGGATTTTGGAGGCCTTGAATGAGCCGGTACCAATGAATAGAGACTTACGAGTAACAATGGTTTTTGAAAAGCAGGTGAGTATAATAATAAAAGTAAAAGCCTTTCAGAATATTAAAGAAAATTACATTCCAATATATCACCAGTTATTTTTCCATCTCACTATGAAATAGATAGTAAGTCTATTGCTATACACCCGGCCTATATCTAGACTCTAAACCACTACTAGAAAGTCTAATTTAAAATAAATACAAAAGTACCCGATCCTGAATTTGAACCCAGAACCTCCCTATTTGCAATCGCGCATGTAACCAACACTGCTAACCAGGCAAACATTATAAATTCAGTAAATTTCATATCATACATATTTAATCTTTAAAATTTCGCGCCTAAATTATATTTCGTAACGGACAATCCCGTAACTTGTTAAATTGAAGAGTATGCGCATTAAGCACTTAAACACTTGTACGATACATGTTTCAATATACGTACTGGCTCTCCCCGGCACACATTCATACGGCTGTCATGCGCTGTTATCTGGAGGAGGCGAGCTGCGGAAAAAAGCGCGATGTGGCGATAACGCGCCGCACTCGTTCCGACGTGTAATATCATATGGTGGCCTTTTTTCTGCCCATCACTCTAGTTCAATGTCTTTGCATGAATGTAGATTAAGTGGACGATACGGTGGACGAACTGCTGGGGACAAATGGTCATGGATTATATCATGTTCTTATCACACGCTTCAATAGCGAACAGGTTCGTTCACGTCTGCCGAGTTTCCATGCTGACGTTTCATCGGACGAACATTATTCCTATAACAAGTTAGTACTGAACAAATGATTAAGTGACCAAAATATTCTGTAAACCGCATTTGCTCTATTTTAAACTGAAATCTAAGAGTTCCAAAGATCTAAGTCATGTGCGTCAGAGTTGCGGCCGCTGTAACTCGATCCCGAGCTAATTACTACGGGCCGTTTGCGCCGCAAACTGGGCCGCTGCGCGCGCACAGACGCTAAATTTACCAGAACCGATCGAGCGGTGATTACGAACAATTGAAAAATTACCCTGACCTCGAATCCGGCTGCGCAGGTCATGAATAAACACTGGACTTGATGATAAAACGGTTGCACTGTTAAATCAGACCGTTGCCACTGCCGGATGTAGGCAAGCTGATTTGGCCTTTGCTGATTTTGCTGTCACGTCGAATCGTAATCTCCATCGAATTAGATTTTGTTTTGGCAATAAGGTATACATTTAATTCATGTTTGATAATTCTCCTGTATTTTGAAACCTTGAAATTCACGGCAGGAATTTTTCGATGAATCACCGATAGAATAAGTTGAGATTATTTTCCAGGAACTATGTTTTTTTAATTGTTTCTACTTCCTAACTCCCTAAACCTGACAAAGTGTCGACTAGACTGGTTCTGGTAACTGCGGTGTTTATGTAAGCGAACCGAAGAACTTAAGACAAGGGTAAGAAACCAGTTGCGAGTGAGCCGTCACGGTGCGCATTGTTCTCAGGGCACTATTGCAGCATTGTGTTACATCTGGACCTCTTTGGCAAAAACTCGCCTCACCATCCTGTTCGATGCATAATTGAGGCAGGTGCAAGTATTAATTACAAGATGGGAGCATGTCTTCAGTTTATTTATAGACAATTTTTATGTGGGTAGTAAGTAACATTGGATATTGGTTTCGATTACTTGGGTTCCGTTTCCAATACTTGGTTAATTATGAAGGTGATGATGAATGCTATCGCAGTCCAATGCTGGACATAGGCCTCCTCTGAGGGGTGACGCGTACGTTGCTGCCTGTAGGCAGAGAGGAAAAATTCCTAGACAGACCGCGCAATACCGTGATCAGCCAGCAACAAACAGTTAGGTTCTTATACAAACTTCAAGCTGATAAATTCTATCAGTCAGTCAGGAAAACTAGATCGTAATCATTTAGTTTTACTGATCACAAACTATGCTATGTTATTTCCTGAAGTTTTTATGATATGTGGATCATAAAAGCAATATTTTTCTATCATGTTCAATGATACTCGAAAATATAATACTTTTCATAAATATTTATCTTTTTACCTTTTCTTAAAAGAATAACTTCATTATTTCAATAAATCAATCATTATACCGCAAAAATTTAAATTCTTAGCTGCGAATAATAATTTTTGTAATACGAGGGTACGGTTTTTGACAAGTTAGAAAAAAAACCGTTTTTGCTGTATTTAAAATCATTCCTGCACTTAAATTCACCGCTATTGCAGTAACATTTAAAGATTGCGATACATTAATGGACAAAGAAAAAAACAAACATTCAATTTAATTACATCGATGAAGGAATATTAATCTGTCCGATAATAGCGTAGATAGAGACGCTTGCCGTAAGTGTAATTTAATATCTTAATATCGAGATAGCGTAGCTGAATTATTACCTTATAAAGTCAACATCACAAATAAGGAGGTGCGGCTGGTTCTGAGAACCATTAGTTTTAAGTATTACTGAATTAGAACCGTCCCGTCAGAGCATGAATCAAGTGTAGCCATCGATATCTCAAGTGCTGTCCTCGATTTCCCTCGAGGCATTTCCTGCTGCTCCCAAACAAATGGGGAAAGATCACAGTGACTCTATAATCTCCCATCTTACAAGTTTCAACTTGCAAGTCAGCCTGCAGTATCTAGGTAGCCGGAACTGGGCGTACAGTAAATAATAAATTCTAGTTGCAAATTCAAAATTTTTATCTGCGAAAACTTGGATAAGCGTTTAGAAATATGAACAGTCTTTGTTGGATACGCTGTGCTGTTAAAACACAAATACAAATATATTGTCCAATTGTAAATTAGATTAATTATCCATTATATATGTATTTTAATAACTCCCATGTTTAAATTTGAATATAAAAAATATCGTCACCTAAGAGTTAAATCCTTAAAATATATCAGGAGATAGACATTCTACAATCTCACTGGAATAGAATTAATTGAATCGAAGGCGCGTTGATTCGATTTATGTTAAATATGCCCTCGTGGAGGCCGTTTTCAATTAACGTCATTACAATCTCACCACCAGCACCAGGTGCGCGATCACTTTGCAACGTTCAAAGATTCCGAGCGTCGTACACATATCGACTACCGGATTGGAAGCTCCCATTACCCACCACCGGAAGTACAGCATTATCGCGGGCCGGTCTTATCCATTCCTCGCGAATGAAACACACTCAATATCGGACCATTAACATTCGCATAATTATTGACTCATGGGCCACCTCGCTCGATTTATCGGCCAATAATAACCGTGCGTCCGTGTGTCCCCATTACAGTGGACGGAGCGGCAGCGCCGAACTATAGTGTTTATAGAGTGTTTTCTAAACGAACAGCGAGTGCCCCTTGACGAGGGCCGCGCCATTTCCTGCAGCGAGAGCGACGCGTGCGCAAATTGTGCCGCGACCAGTTACAACCTGGAAGCGATTTGTGGTATCGCGTTTGTCGGTGTCTTTTTTTTGTTTTAATTTGGGAAAACTTGCTTATACACGTAAATAATATCGCCAGCGATTGCTGGCGAACACGCATGTGCAAGATAATAAATCGCATGGAATTCTTCGTTGTTTCCGTTTACGGCAAATTTGTTAATTTAAATTTTAGGAAGTATTTGAGTTGTAACGTTTGATTTTTTTTTATCGATATTACCCTTTCCGATTCAAATGTCGATTTCGAATTAATTTCATGCAATGCTAAGCGTATACTGTAATTTCTACATCATCGCTAGAATTTTCTTCAATGTGTTGCTGTTGAAATTTTGTGGATATTCTATAAATTCTCACCTTGCTCCTGGGATACACACTCAGCACGTCGGCCCACCACCTGGTCTCCTCGCGGCAGGTGCCCTTGACGAAGGTGACCCGGTCTGGTGTGGTGATGGCGAGGCTGTGCGCGTGGCCCGTGACCGAGTCCGCCTCGCTCACCTCCAGGACCGTCGTCATGTCCACGCTGGCTTGTGGGACTGTGTCTGGCTGGAAAGTGTAAAATAATTTCATTTTAAAGACAATGTAAGTAAAAATAAAAGAAAATAGAAAAAAAATCTCTTAAACTTAAATATTAATCTTAAAGTTACATGTTTAAATGTAAAACAAATTGAGTCCAATTCTCAATACGTATTCTGCGGGCAATTTAAGGGGAAAACCCCTCGTAGAAGGCCTATATACAGCAGTGATCCTAATAGGCTGATGATAATGATAATGATGATGATGATGATTGACTAAGATCCGTAACATGTAAGTTTAATTTATCACGTCTTACTGCTCAGCTTATCAAACCTTTTAAACGGATCTAAGTAGAAACACTCTGCTTTAGTCGTACCCACACTGCATTTATACTTAATCAGCCAAGTCCTAGGAGTAACCACATAAAAGTCATAATCATAATTTCCAAGAAGCAAAAAAGTCTTTTAGATAACATTATCTTTTTTATCATTCTCCTACAGCTCACTTAGATATGTATCTACATTAAATGAAACGCCGTAAGCGGTGTAATAATCATGAAAAATATCAAAGGAACCACTTTGCGTACTCTTAAACACGAATGGATCGTAGCGGGCTCAACCAGGATTATAAATTGTTAAAAGCATTAAATCTACTGAAGTTGCGGTTAGAGCGCAATTAATAATACTTAAGTCATTAACGAATGTTAGAGATGATTACCGTCTAAGTGTATTTGGTGAGCTGACAAGGGCTGCGGGCGGTAGGAGACAGACGAATGGGAGCGTTCACTGAAATGCCTCCCGGTCCACATGATCTACCGCTCCGACATCCTGCTCGCTATCTCAGTGTCGCGCTTATATGGCAAAATATAGTTTATTACAGCCGGATCGTTTAGTTTTAATAGTTCACTCTGACGCACGTGATTCGTTCTCGACTCATTAGGAATGCCATTAAACTCGGTTTCTTTCACAGGGACTTTTTATGTGGATTGGCTGTGAGCAGTTATGGCAGTTGGTAGTCTTAAGCATAAAAAGATAAGTTTGGAAGTTTTTAGTTACTCAGTTTTGTGATAGATTTTCCGTCTTGTAGTGATGTTTATACTTATGTATAAATTACTAGATTTTTGTCTATTTAGAATATGAATACTAAGATTTTCTTTAATCTGTGAGACATTTGAGTACCATTTAATCTTGAAACTTTCTAATGGATTCTGTTGAATTTAACTCGACCTTCAATTATGGTAGAATTGTCCTTCATTAACTAACACGCTAAGATTAATAAATTACGATTCGTACTTAAGTAAAATATCACGCATTTTATTAGCACGCAGACAGTTACAGTAATGGATTTAACGTTACCATTGTAAGTTCAAATACTAGAACAAATCTGAGCCCATGGCACTATAACTTGAGAGCTACCTAGTTTTCTTATTTAATTTTGGCTAAGTACTGCTCTAAAGATAAGGGAAATGAATAATAACAGGAGTCCTTAAGTCTATGATGCAAAACACGAAATCAATATAACGAACTGTTCTTAAGCGTATGCAATAATTTATTATTTAATAAATTAGAAATAACATAACAGGAAAATATTATTTGTTAGTGCTAATATCAAAACTTTATGGCTCGCGTGATAACTACGGATAAATACATAAAAACGATTATACAATGTTCTATAGAAAATGGAATGGAATATAATAATTGAATCCATAGGAATTTTAAAATTTGTCCATATTATTTTGACACCATAATTTTAACACATTTTTATAATAATTACATAATTAAAAAAAAATTGTTCATTATTTGTACCTGGACTAAGCCGCTGTTAAAAACCGACAGACATGTTAGTATACACGAACGGGTATAAAAATCATAAATTGTTTAACAGGACAGTATCAGAAGGTGAAAGTCAAGGGCAATCACAAACTCGAGAGAAGCAGTGACAACTGTCACGTAAAACATTAACGATAACCAATTAAAATCAATGAATGGAACCGGCCTCTTAAAACGTTCGGGTCTCTCAATAAACATGTATCGAATTTTATTAATCACGTCGCAGACAATGCGACAGTGACAAAGACAACAAGATTTATTACGAGACTTTCGTCTCCCGAAATGGTCTAATTTGACGTGGGACTGAGCGCAACGCGGGCGTGGACCATTATCAAGTGAAACACGATCCCATCAACGGTTTCCATTCAAGCATACACATCGCTAATGACGAAAACACAGCGGCGGAAGACAAACAACAAATGAAATCTAACGGAAACAATAATGGTACGGACGATAGGACAGAGCCAGCGATAGTAATTCCATCAGCCGGTTTGCCCATCGGTTTCCACGCAGTCAAAGCACATAATTTCGGTGTAGCGGGACCGTGACAGCCATTCAATAGGATTGTGGATGAAGCGAACTCTTGGCAGTCGTTCTCCCATTTCAGGGTGATCATTAACATCGAAAGCTTTATAGTTTCATACATATGGTTTTATTCATATACGCTTTTGTTCATAATCCGTGTACAAGTACAGCTTGTAATTACTTATACAAATTTGAATATAAGCACATTTATTATGCTTCAAAATGAGTCATTAAATTTAAGGAAAATCGTCTTTACCAAATTACCTCCTCTCACTCTCATTACATCCTTAAACGCAGCATGTAATTACATGTTATTCGTCGATGTTGCAAGGCATTTTCATCCATTTTATTCCTTATTATATGGTGAGCAGATAGGTGTCCGTCGTGTAAATGCAGTAATGATGAACGATCGATAAGTTTGCTGAAGTGATAATCTGATAAAATGTTAACAAGATTTCACTAGATTGAACTAATCGAATCCTGGGATCTAGAATTTTACGAGTTCCTAAGTGTACCGGTGCTAGAATTAATCACCGTTTATTAACCACTTCCATAAATTCAACGGGAGATAGAGAATCATGCCACAACTGTACTTGTATTTTGTAAATTCTGTTCCCTAGAAACATGGTATTAAATTTGTTTTTATTCGAATCGACCTTTAAAAGCATTGTTTAAATTGACTTGAGCATAAAATACTTAAAGTGCAGTTATGTTAAAGAGTTGTATCTAAGCCCTAATGGTCTTAAGTAAGAAGGGTATCACTTTGTCTGACGTCATAAATCTTGATTCAGTGCACAAAACAATTAGCCTTGCACCTCTAACGTATCCTGACCAGTACGGCCAGTGTTGAGGGACCTCCCATCTGTCCCCGTTTAAAGTTAATCCGAGATGTAAGCATTAGAGAGGACAGGTCGTTTTTATCTGGCGACCATAGTAGTTGGCACATTACGGATTGGTTACGGGGTAGCGAACAGTTCTCTACGACGCTTATGGGATATTTATAGGGAGGATAGTGCTATCTCATTTAAATGTTGGGAACGTGGTCGGAGCAGCTCGGTGTATATTTTTGTTCAACGGTATTTTAGTGTTAAACATTGAGAGATTTAAATAAATTATTCGTGGTCCATCGAGCCAGATCATTTATGATCGATGTGTTCCAATCACGAAATGTCTCGAGTTTTTGGAAGGATTATTACTTTCGATCGGTAAATTTAAAAATATGTATGTACCTTATTTAGGATTGTAGGAGAATTTTTATTTATCGTCCCCATCACGTCACCCTCAGTTAATGGACGAGGAACAGTTGGGCGCGACGCCCACGCCGCGTCGCTACGTTGCGGATAATCCAAAGACTTATGGACCCCACGCACGCAGGCTTTAAATAGATAAAGGTCAACGGGACGGGACGGTTACAATATATCAAGGGTTACGGGTGAGAATCTGTTGAAATCAGGTCCGTGATATGGTTGATCCTTCAATTCGACGATCGTATTCCACTGTCATATTACGATATCGTAATTTAGATGCTCACGAATTCTCTTTCATGGTAAAACATCGAAGGTAAATACTGAATAACAATATTAATAACTGCCTCGTTTGACGTGTTGGTTGCAAGGGCGACTGCCGATCGAGAGGTCTCGGGTTCGACTACCGAGTCGAAAGCTACAAAATTTTCTAATTAGAAAATTTTCTACTAGAAAATCTAACTAGAATTCTGGTAATGGTTCGGAGTCTGGATATTTGCCCGATGCATGGCAATAGGCTCTCCACCTATTACATGGTGGGATGTAAACGTAACCGGTGAAACGTGGGAGAGTTCTGCCTACCTCTTCAGGGATTACAGGCGTGAAGTTACGTTTCATAAATGCAGTGTACTTAAAAAATGATTTTATTATCAATTAATTATATAAGTTATGAAATGGAAAATAAATCCACATAATATTTTACATGATAAGCCATCTTTGTATCAAATCGACAGCACACGAGAGCCTCTGATGCAAGATTAATGTTGCCAGCTTTATTAAATCAGGGCAACTGGGGCAGTGCGCGATCGCCGCACCTAATTGGGTTCGCTCCCCGTTCTCAGGGCGATCCATTAAATTGGCAACACCGTCCGATTCATAGATTAGCTATGCCGCGTCAATAGGAGCCGCGCTGGTGTCCACTGGTGTCACTCGCGCGATTTGCATTTGTTTAAGGTTTGTCTCATGCTTCTTGTCAAGTGACATTGAAAGTTTATAGAGGTAACCTTAACAGGAGCGAAATTTGATTACTATTTCCAGAAAGCTGTTATCAACTTTTGACCGATTTGTTCCTGTCCACTGCTATCCACATTTTCGATTTCGTTAAAATACTAAAAGTATGCTTCCTATTGGATAATCTTTTCACTAGGACAATAAGATGTAGATCTGTAGAAGTATTTTGTAAATTAAATCTATTGTATGCAAGTCCAAAAATTACTGAAAAACGTGATATATAAGAAAAATAATTACTTGTAAAGGCTCGTCAAAGAAAATCCTGATATAGGAGACATGGCCGTCTCCGATGATAGGTGGTCATCAAATATAGAGCGGTTTATATGCTATCTGCGTCTTAATACGATGGCCGTTAACTTGTTTAAGCTGACGCCACTTGAGGTTGTTTATGCCTGTTTGTGGATAGACGAGACATGATTTTAAGTAGCTAATAACTAAATACTGGCTTATTTTCACCATAAATCCTCCTAACATGTTTTCACCTCCATAAAAAATACGGGCGTGATTCACGAAGAGGTAGGCAGAGGACTACAGTACGCACTACCACCATTCACCAATTATGTTTACATGACACTATGGAATAGGTGGAAGTTTATTTTTAATTATAGACCATTTAATGGAAATAAAATATATAATGTGCCCGATGCATGGCAATAGACTCACCACCTATTACATAGTGGGACGTGAACGTAACCGGTTAATCGTGGGAATGTTCTGCATTCCTCTGCCCACCCCTTCGGGGATTACAGGCGTGAAGTTACGTTAAAATATATAATGTATTTAAAAAAACTTTTTCATAAAAATCGTTGCCAGCCGTCTCAGCTTCGTATAAGATAACCTCAGTGCTTTAACAGCGTTATATTATTGTTCAGTATTAAAAATTTTATATTTAAAGGAAAAATAAATTACATGAAAGAATAGTATACACAAATCGATATTATCATAACACCTCCGCGTATTAGAAAGATGTTGTAAAGAACTCAAGACAATAACCCAGACGAATGAAACAGCGTTCGGTGGCGGGAAACCGAACGCGCGGAATAGAATTACACAGTCGCTCGTGATTGGCGCAAATTGTGCATAACGGTGGTAAACAAATGGCTCCGTATGATTCACGGGCGAACGAGCGGCGGCGCGAACGGCGGACATGTTTACGGGAAAGTGTAACTCGGTAACAAAAATCATCAGCTTCGGCTGCGATCTGCGACGGAACGATGTCGCGGCACGCGACGGCGCCGGCTGGAGGAGGAGGCGTCGAGCAACCAGCCGTCGACCCCGGAGGAACATCCATGCACGATGATCGGATAGTCGCTTCGATTGATATCGTTAACACGATTATGGAACATGTTTATTTTACAGTTGTTATGTTAATTGTATAATAATAATAAAATTTGCATTGTTGCATACGCTGATGTGAATGGCAACGAACGGTCACTGCTTATGAATAATCTGATCAAGGCAATGACAGTTGCAATAACATGTGATATTCGTGTCTAGATTGACGTTCTTCGATTTCTTTTAGCGCAAATCTAAAATTTCAGTTTGTTTGAAGAGTCTTCAATTTAAGATCTTATTGAATTGTATTAAAGCTCTGATTAACGATTTTTTTCTCTAAATTTAAAAGACACCTGTAAATACCTTTTTATCAGCACACCTTAATCGAGAAAATGTCACGAGTGTCTTTGGTACAATTGTGTATTCTTCTAATGTAATTGTACGAGCTCTTACTGACTCCACACGATAGTCAAAGAAAAGATGTCGTTTAAAATGAATAACGTTTATTGTCGTACAATTAAGTGATATTACGAGTACGCGCGGTATGACTGATTGCCGAATGCACACTGAAAATAACGCGAACGAATAAGCTGTATGTTTACACCGTACAGTACCAACTACGCTATCTTCTTCAGCTTACGCCAACAGCCCATCTCGCGCACTTCCTACCTGCGGCTTTGTTTGCATTGCCATTACTGCGGCTATATCGATGCTTCTTGCATCGGCCGGCAGCCGCCCGGGGCGCGACGCGGATCGCCGGTCGGCGCGCAGATTTACTTCTATCGCTGCTCATTGTTTCGCTTCCCTGTTGCCTGCTGCCGGCGAGCGGTCATTACTTGCGATGGCAAATGTGTACGATGTTGGCACGTCGTACGAGGGAGCCTTCGGTTGCGTTGTATTGACGGGTTGAAGCGGACCAAAACGGGTCAACATTGACATGTCATATTAATATTGACACTTGGTATATTATCATGTGTGCTAATGATGGAGTAAAGCCATAATCCAACACGGCAAATTTTGACGTTACATTCCAAAATCATGCATAAATTTCCTAGGTTTTTACGCTAAAAATGGTGAAGAGTGCCCGACGCTGTTAAATTAATACTATAATAATTTATGACGTTCATTGTATGTAACTTAAACGGAATAAAAATATTGGATTTCGAATCGTAAATCAATTTGCCACATAATTAAGAGACAAGACCAGATACTAGTTGAAACACCATACGTGTGCCGTATCATCAGTAAAAGTTTTGCGTGTCGAAACTTTCTTTTTTCAACACTCATATGCAGTAAAACAGTGGGCACGTAGCCCGTTCTGAGAATCGCATCGGCGATCGATTGGAGGTCGTTACGAGAATCGATTAATCCAATAATCAATTCAGAATCTCACTTGCGATCGCAGAACTCGATAATCGAGTAGACATGGACTTGTAGACGGGTGGTTGCGAATCGGATATTCAGTTCTATACAATACTATACAATGAAATACTATACAATGAATAATTCTATACAATGAAAGGAAATGTCTTCACGATCTAAGATTGTCCCTTGAACATTTTATTTAAACATATCAATCTCTGGCCCTCAGCACAAATGAAGCAGTAATATATGCTAACAGTGGCTAAATAAAATAGGTCTATACACGCTGTTCTGCATAGTATCTGAAGACTTATTAATATTGGAAAGATATAATTCAATTATTTCATTTATGATAATATTTTAAATATTCGCTAGACATTTCTACTTATTACGAAATCTGCATCCGCACGTAGATAGTTATCTTAGCATAGTTTATTTTCTTTAATCGTTGGTGCTAACTGATGAAATCGATTAACATGTATGTATGTGTGTTCATTAAAACTTGTTGATTTAATGATTATGAAGTCATGGTTATGAAATTTATATTATAATCTCGGAATGGGCGGATTGGTTGTAAGCACACGAAAATATTTATTGCAGACACTATAATTAACATCAATACATTAGTATTATTTGTGCAGAGAACTTATATCGATGTGTTCTCTGATATATCTTTAAGAATTTCTTTCTTTTAAATTGGACGTATTTAACACTCAACTTCGCTACAATTAGAGCATTATTTTGCTTATGTTTATGAAACGCGTTTGTGTACGAAAGCGCTCGTAGTTTTGACCCGCTCGTGTTACAAATGGTTTTCCAAAAACAATGTTTACTGTCAATGGGTCGCCGCTAATGGAACAAATTTGGTATGCGCGTCGATAAAAGCTAAGACAAAGATGGATGCGCGAGTAAACAATCCTCGGATGTCACCGTAACCTAAAGTAACAACTGTGAAACTTAACCGATTTAGACTAATTGACAACTGTCTTTAGTGGGACGGTCGCTGGTTTACACTGCGTTCACAGGTGGAAAACGAGAATCCCGACATCGGTGTCGCTTGAAGAACTTAATCATACTTCTCCTTAACGAAAAATGTGGAAAAACTGTTACGTTTGCCAGAAATTTGACTTCGGTGCTGGTAAATAATACATCATTCTGAGAGGTGAGAAACACAATGATATAGTAAATAGGCACTTGTAAGAATAAGTCACATAGTCAAAGTATCGATTAAGTGACGAAAGATAAATATCATAATCATTAAGCTTGTCTGTCTTCTGTTGAACATTGGGGTATCTCTTGACGGGGATTCGCTCATAACCGTTTTTATTTTATTAACGTCATCAGCCTATAAACAAAATTGTCGATAACAGATAGTAATCTATAAATCTAAACTATGTAACACTCTGGCAATGCTAACTTGTGACACTCAATACATTATTCATGCACGATGCGACACGTAAGATTTCGGACGATGTCATAATAAAGTTTCTTCCTGTGGGCCAAACGACAAAACCCAGTCCGAGCTTGATTGCTCATTGTATTTTAATAGGATTCGATGATAAGTGTGCTCTTATAAAGCTACTTGGAGACTTGATTATTAAGAGATAGTTAGAGATGAATTGAATTAACACAGTGATATCTTCATATATACATATTCAATTAGAAATTAGTCAATTTTAGAACTTCCGTTCTAAAATTGACCATATCAGAAGTTACATGAAGAAATATTTCAATCGCAAAACCTTATTATTACTCAAAACTGCGACATTTTCAAAGCTTTTAATAAGCATTGATTCGATAAGTTTTAATTCTTCAGATAATAAACAGTAGGGGCCGTTACGAACATGATGTGTCATATCCACAGCGAATCTGCAAGCTCCTTAAATATCTCTGTAACCGATCCAGGCACCAGAAGTGGGTCAGGCGACAATGAGGTGGTGTGTCCCGGTAATTACTGCCACAATGGGCCATTGTCTGCCCGCTTCCGCTTCGGCGGTTCCTGCGCGGTCGCATCGATGAACGAAATTGGATCGAACGGTACATCTTACATGTATAACGTGGAGGAATTCAGGGGAAAAACTGCCTGTACGTCCAGGTGAGATAGAGGTTGTGGATTCGATTCCCGCCTAGAACAAAAGTTTTCGCGATGAGATATTTGTAAAGCCTGGGTGCGAAAGTTCTATAAAAAATATACTTAAAATTCATACAGATACTTAAGTAATTTATCACTTATTTTTTAAGAATTTTTCTAATCAGAAAATAATTCAAAAACCTCATCAAATCAAATTGCCCAGATTATCATTCTCATTAGTTCAGTATACGAAAAATCTGCTTTAGGTAGAACGACACAAGCTTTCCTCACAAAATAACGAATAGTTTCCAAAAAACCCTTATCTAGCGGCGTGTGGTCCTAAAAGCTCGCTTAAGGCCGCTTTATTATCTCCCTCTTTCGCTAGCGCTGACGTTGATGACGTCACTTGGATGTCCGCTAAGTGCTTCGGCTTCGAGATAAGAGGTCTGCTTTTTCTAATATGTCAATATTGGATGTTAAGTACCTAATCCGGAAACGTTAACGGGTCGGTTTACTGGCTCTCAGTTTGATATATGGACGGACATGGTTGGTACTAAGTGGTTCTTTTTGCGGAATGCCATTACTGACACAAAGTTACTTTTTTGTGTGAAAGGGATGGTAACGGATTGAACAGCCGACAGAAGTAACTATCATCGCTCTTGGTTATGTACCATCACCCGCGAACTTCAAGAGGTAGGCAGAGAGTAAGGATGCCATGTACAGTATGTTATCCATTTAGTGGCAGTTAGTATATTCAATTGTACCATACGAAATTGGCCATAAATGTGTTACTTCTGATGGCGAGTAAAATAGCTGCTTGTAAACACAAAAAAAATTACAATTACATTAATTTTCTACGAGTCCTTCAAAATAAGCTCTACCATTCAATGGTTTTGTTAATTTTTAATAATTCATATCTATAACCTAATTACATCTAGTTGTTATTACATTCTAATCATAGTTTAAATCAATTAATATCTCTCATAATTACCGAACTATCTGCGTTTTAGAAGTTGCATTGAATGTACGTATACAGAAATGGAAAAAAAAATCACTAAAATCTCAATAAACACTTATTGAAAACATAGATGCTCGACCTGAGAGACCTGCGCGCATGTAACATTCAGCGTCGCCTGTAGCCCGCCGGCTAGGAGCAGTCGGCAATGATGCAGAACACGGCATAATGCAGGCACGCGGTCCAACGGTGACCCCTTTCGCCCGTGTTATGCAGATTGAGATGCAGCATTTACATCGCGGGCTCGCCGTATGCATGTCGCGAACGCCACAGCAGCTAATGATTGCCGGTGTGCGGCCCACGTCACTAGAGGCACCGTCGGCGGAAGCGGACGTAACCGCTTCTTAATGTTCAATGAAAATTGTCTTATTGTCTCCACGCGTGAATAATACTGGAATTTATAATCTTAGTATGTATTTGCAATCTAAGAAGACAAAAATCTCGCAGGGGACGCCCATGTACAGCAGTGGACTTTGATGATGGAGATCAATCTATAGTATATCTAAAGAACTTGAATCCCATCGATACAAATGATTTAAAAAAATATTGCCAATGCTTAAAAGTTCAATTGGAATTTTGTTTACAACACTCACTGGTTGTAACTGAAAAGCACTACTTAAAACTGAAAATATTGTACCGTAGTATATGAATGTATCGCTCTTTGTAAATTGTACATCGGCCATTTAAAGATTCAACGGTCCGGAAAGTTCTTAATGGGGCATCTAATTGCACGTTTGAATTGGAATATTTGCATACTTATTTTAATGTGAACGTTTACTGCATCCGTTGTACTGGAATTAATATAAATAATATCGTATTCGTTTGACCATTGAACTTAGACGCTGCCTGGGCATTTCAATTTACAAAGCAAAAATGAAGCAATGCTAACATCATGATTCAATCACAGCCGAATGCTGTTTTGAGTAAGTTATAGTAGTAAGCCCTTCTACTCGAAATTCATATTTGGATAGTTTGAACAAATTGTATTACCGCACTAACAAATAATTCCATCTGCCGCCACGGCTAATACAAATTGTGGGTAGAGACGGTGTACATCATAATATAACTCGGGTTAGTTGTCAATATCGCCGTCAGAGCCGCCGCGCGTCTGTAACGTGGAGCGCGCCGCTCAGACGCGCGCCGCTAGCTGGGCCCGCCTCGCGCCGTTTCCGCGACGACGTTTCAGACCGAACGCCGACGCAAATCACTATTTATTACCCACCCTGTTATTTCGTTGCTATGCGGCTCTACCTGTCCGTCTCTGTAATTTTTAAGCTATGATTGACATGGGCTTGAGCGTTGCGATTTCTCCATGGCCCCGGAATCTTATTTGATGTTTACGCGGCAAAAAGCGCCTAAGTGTTCATTTTAGTTAACCAGCAAAATATTAGATGTCGGCGTTGCGAGATTTAGTTTATTACGCGAATTGTCTTCCATTCTTCATATAACAATTGTCATATAAAAAAGCTCGGTTATGTGGTCTCGATATAATTTATGTCCACATGTCAATTAATTGAATGTTTATGTAATACCAACCTTCCCTTTCACGTTGTACATTGTCATAACGATGATTGATTATTTCGCTTTAATTGACAGGTTCCTATTGAACGTAACTAGTTTCGGTACCCACGAATATTAGTACCTCACTTCCCCTCACCCCCTTCCATGCTTCCCCTCGTGTGATAAGAAATGAGATAAAATAGGTATAAGATTTTATTTGTAATCAAAATATTCAGTCTGTGATTGAAATTGTGATTGTATACAGTACTTAGAACACATATGATAATGTTATTTTTTATCATGATAACACGATAAAGTTATATTTTTTAACAATTTTGTTTAATATAGCATGTATACAAGTTATCAAACACAGTTTTGATTACATTTTTTTATGAAATCCCTTAAATTAATCCCTCAATTATTTCGGGTATACTCACGGTTTCCTTACAAATCCATTATACATGTACAAGCAATGTTGTAAATTGAATCTAATTAATTATCACCCGCGATACAGATCTAACATCATCATGAACAGTCACGAAATGTAATACATTAATGCTCGTTCTGATAATAATCACGAGGAGTACTAATCTTGCTGGCTGCAACCTAATGTGGACCAGATATTATCTTAAATTACCGAATAATGAGAATGCTCGAAAAAATGACGCCAAAAGCTGGTTTGTTAGACGTCCGATAGTGGCTTGAGATTACGTTTGAGATTGATGTTGACTATCATTTTTATTGCCTTCGTTAGATCCCGAGTTAGCTAATGCCTCGGAGGCTGTAGTGTTTCGTCACAGTTATAAATCCACTTTATGGCGTCTAATTGCTTAATATTCTAGAAATTTATTGGTACTGTGTCTAAATGTTTAGTGTAGAATCTCATAGTAAATAGTAGAGAGCTATATTTATTCTGTACCGTTATCATTATTCTTTTGTCTTGTTTATAATATAGTTGTTGTTTTTTAAATGGTATTGATAGTATAACCCGTGGCGGGAGGAGGGGGGGGGAGTCGTCCACATGCGGTAATATAGAACATTATACCTGAGGTCCGTTTTCAAAATGTGCTTTTATTATGTTTAAAAAAATATAGTTTCGTATGTGTCTCCAAATGTCGATTAAGTAACGCCAAATAATATTAAGTACCTTTTGTGCTTACCTGATATAGATAAACAATACAAACAGTAAAAAGCTATCAAAGACTTTGCTTCAAATGTTCCACATCTTCCTATCACATTCTAAATGCGTTGAGATAGAATGAGACGAAATATGTGACTTCTGAAACACTACCTGTGTTTGGTGTGACCAATGTCAAAAAGTAGTTAAATTTGAAGATTTATTTAACGTCGTAGACATTCATTCGATAGGCCAAGTTTATATCGTCTGTTGACCTTCTAACACTTTTGAATATAAACGTGACGTTTTTCCAAATTCCAACAATTTATCAGTCGTTAATACCTATTTGAGAGGCGCTTTATCATTACTAAATTGTCATAAAAGTCGATACAAAACCTGTACTACGAAATCTTGCGTACGAAAAATCGTTTTTTAATGTAATTATTATAATAAGCTTTAATATATGCTGTACAATAACATTTATAACGTGTTTAATTTTCGTTTAAAAAGTTCATGTATCTAACTAACGCTGTCTAACAGCACACAAACGAATAATAATAACTTGTCCGAACCCCAAGCCAAGGTCTGCATTGTTTTTTTTTTCCGCCGCGCAACGGACGACCGTCAGGCGCGGAGTCGGCCCGAGCGGCGGGCGTGCACGGTTGGCACGCCGTATGCGCGGCGCGAGCGGGAACGCGGGGCGCGGTAAAGCGGGGAGAGCGACGCGCGGCGCGGCGAGCGGCCAGTGCGTGCTCGACAAGCGGTGTGAGCGGCCGCCATGTCTTTCGACGAAATCATAGCCAAAGTAAAAGCGCACCCCGAGCTATGGCAGTCGTCGCACCCCTTTTACCGACATCGCGTTGTCAGCGCGAGAACATGGAAAGAGATCGCGACGGAACTAAAAGCGGATGGTACGTATGATCATTTAACAACGAACTACATTTATACATATGTACATAAGTACGAATTCTGATATTCGTAAAACTAAGGTCTCACCATGTTGTCAATCTTCTAAATAACATTGGAACACGGCGTGTAATTACTTAGCATACGTCATAGCGTCGCAGCGCTCGGGGGCGATAAAATTCCGCAGCGCGTTCAAAATGGCGGCGGGCGCGGCGTGACGCCGCATGCATGAGTGAATGAACCGGTTCGAAGCGGTTCGGAGCGGCCCACCTGATCCAACCGACGAATTTTGTTTGATAGCGTTGTACATACGAGTACTATTAAAAATGTTTTGGTGACATTTTAAGTAATATGAAAACATGTTGACCGTTTTATTAAGTTTTTATTAGTACTTACTTATGCTAGTTTTTATGTGTTCCGTGGCGCAGCTACGTCGTTATCTGACGTACCTATATTTATACCGAAATATATTTTCCTTTTCCGTTTAAAATCATGTGTGTTTTCCGACCACGGGGACCAAATAAAATGAATTGGTCGTCACGACGTTCGCACGAATAGTCGGGCGGAGTACGTTTGGTATAAAGGAAGCGAGTGCGTGCGAAATGGCGAAATGACTGCGTTCGAATACGCTGTGACGTATCGAAGCTTTGGATTAGATTTGTAGTGACAAGAAGCCCCGCTAATGTAATTGCAAAGTAATTGAACTTTAAAATAATGTATGCAAGTAAATAATGCATTAATATTTAATCAAATGCAAATAAATTTATTTGTAATCAGCACAAATCATAGGTAAAGTAAAAAAAAATGTACTCGAAGGTAATAACATTAACATAATTTATTGTTGAAGGAATAACAATAGAATTTGATCCACCAATTAAGTACGAAAATTACAATGTTTAAAAAAAATTATAATGGAGGGATTCAAGGTCCTTAAATACGTATTTTTAAATGATTATGTATATCATCAAAATAGTTCAGAAAAAGTGATAGTGCGTTTTAACGATTAAATTTAACACAAATCATTTTAAACTTACGATTTATTATAATAGTGACATCTCATATTAACAAATTAATTTCTCCGAGTTTCGTTTTACGATACTTAATGAAAGATAATAACCTAACACGAGATGTATTATTACAGAAAATCTCATACGAAAGCGATGGAAACACCTTAAGGACAATTACAGGAAAGAGCATAAGAAAATAATAGCGAAGATAATTCCGACGTCTTATTGGCATCACTACCACGAGCTTCTGTTTCTGACGGACGAATTGACGTACATTGACAGTGCGCCCGCCACGGAAGTGAGCGACAACGACAGGAGAAGTAACGACGACGGGGACAGCGATGACGCGCCGTTAACGGCCAAACGACCCAGGCGAGCCGCGGCCGAACCCACCGCATCGCCGCCGAAAATCCAGCTGCCGCCTGTGGTACCGCGGGAGACGACGGCCATACACTCTCTGATGACGAGAAGCGCAGATTCGGGAAAATTGAACTTCATATTGAACAGATTGCACGCGATGGAAGAGATCATCGACAGTCGCAGTCAGCCAGGGGACGGCACGGCGAAACACGACACGGACTACATGTTCATCCTGAGCTTGCTGCCTATAATGAAAAAACTAACGGACATACAAAAGTTACAGTTTCGTGGGAAAATGAACGATTGGCTACTGGATATAGTCACACAGAACGAGTTCACGGATAGGTTAGATTATCAAATTTACGAACAGAATAATAGTAAGGACATCCAACCGCCAACTGGGTAGCATTCGTGCTCATTTTGAAAGGACTTAACAGACAAACGACTCGTTCGGTCAAGTTGTTCGCGAGCTGTAACGACTTGTCCAGCCGCGGAACGGGTTGTATGTACCAATGCAATAACTGCAGCGATCATAATAAAATAAACGATCAAAAATGACTGTGGTGCAAGTGTTTATTATCTTCTATCTCGCTACACAGCAAAACGCATTTAGGCCTTAACACACTGAGCGCGATTATAAAATAAATTAAATATAGTCACCCCTTATTATGTATATACAATAAAATTATTACAGTATTAAAATATGATTACAGTTCCTCAAGTAAGTTAAGGATGTCGTTACATTATTGTTTTGGGACCTCAGGATAAATATGTCTTATAAATATATTTTGTGCTATTATTATTAAATCGAAATCAGCGACAACCCTATTTATAAACGCTCAACGCCGTAGCGCTCAGGCTTTGTTCTAATTCTTTAAGCCTACAAAATACGTATCCGCTGGGCATTTGTGAATAATGCGTATATTTTTATATAATTGTAAATAAATGTATACTGTGATAAACAATAAAAGTGTTACAAACAAAAAAAAAACGTTTTTATTACAATAATATCCTTAAATAACCTTGGCATCAAACAGGCAACAACGAAATAATCTCACTAATGTAGGGAAATATATAAGAATGTAACCTATTTTAATAACTTGTAATAGAAATAAATCGTATCTTTTCGAGAATATAGCAGTATTCACATGTTCAGAATAAAATCACGTCTGTATTAATTTTTTTATGATTAAGTGTGTGTTATAGAAACTCACTCTCTGCCTACCCGTGAGGGAGCTGGCGTGTGGATATGTCTACATGTATGAAAACCTGTCAAGGTCAAGCGCTGTATTCAGCATTCTCCATACTGATCTTTGTTACATAGCAGGGCTGGGCCTTTTGCTGGCGTCACTGAACGTTCGACATACAAACTTAACGCCGGTATCACCATAACGCAACTACTACAAAACTTTTTCAATTCTAGGAGTTAGTTACAACCGCAGGGACCGCCGAACTGCCCTGTATTCCTTTCCCTATTGATGGCCACGTACGCAATAAATATCGTTCAATAAATAAATTTAATACACACTTTAATACAACAATATTATCATATCAGGCCGAGTGTACAGTGTGTATAGTGGATCAGAATGTGGTGCAGGGGTCGTGGCTTCGATTTCCACTTGAAATAAACTTTTTTGGAAAGTATTCGATAAAAGTAAAAGATATAT
>DWEI01000022.1:0-37423 GCA_018245875.1 Mysoria ambigua | reverse complement strand
GCGGCGCCGGCGCCGGCCGCGGGCAGCCGCTCGTCGTCGCCCGTGGGGTGAGTGCCGCCGCGCTGCTTGCGTCCCCCACGGGTCCCCCCGCCCCTGGCGCGCTCGGCCGGTGAACGATCGAAGGGTTGATGATCATATATTCAAATCGACATGGTATATAAAGGTGCACGGTAAGGTTTGAATTTCAGAATACGTAAGGAAAGGGGCCTTACTATGTCTGTGTCCATGGAACTATATTTGTGTGATCATGAAAATATATTCGTTTCAATGTGTCTCTGCTTCGTTGGTCGCGTTGGTTGCAAGTGCACTGCCCATCGGGAACGATTCCCGGGTCCTACAACTACAACAACAACTACAAAATTGTCTAAGTTAAATTTTGATATTGCCTGATACATGGCGATAGGCTCAGCGCCTATTCCATCGTGGGACGCAAACGTAACCGGTTAATCGTGGGAATGTTCCGCATTCCTCTGGCTATCTCTTCGGAGATTACAAACGTGAAGTTACGTTATGTTACCATTGAAACCGATTTTTGTTTTGGCGACTAGGACTCGCATGTGCAGCTTAATTAGGCCACGTATTTACGCCGCAGGAGCATGAACACCGTGGTCGGCGGCGTGGGCGGCGAGGAGCCCATGGAGGAGGAGTGGACGTACGACCCCAACGAGCCGCGCTACTGCATCTGCAACCAGGTGTCCTACGGGGACATGGTCGCGTGCGACAACCAGGACGTGAGTATGGCGGAGCACGCGCGTCGCGCGGCGCCGCGCGGCTCGGGCGGTCGCGCCGGCCGCGCGGCGCCGCTGACCGCGCGCCGCCGGCCCGCAGTGCCCGTTCGAGTGGTTCCACTACCCGTGCGTCGGCATCTCGGCGCCGCCCAAGGGCAAGTGGTACTGCCCGCAGTGCCTGGCGCTGCGCCGCCGCGCGCGCAAGTAGCGCCGCCCCTCCTCGTTCACCCACGGTCGCTTTATGTGTAATGCATCGGGAGCATGACTCCAAACGTAATCGCAGAACTGAACGAAAAAACCGTAAAAAAAATTATATTAAATTCGTAACTTGAATCATAATTGTTGTAATATGTAACATGCTCTTCGATGTTAGTTGATTTTTACAATAATACATTAAAATTTACAAAAAAAAATCCTTAAAACTAAACTGTGTTTTAATGTCATTTAACCCCTATCCGATATCGTTGGACCGAATGGATCGCATTGCACAGATCAATTTGTGCAATATTTATAGTTCGTGAGTGATCGAGTCGACAGCAACCGCGACTGAGAAATCCTGGGTTCGAATCATTTGGCCCAAAGTAAATATGTGCCCGTTATATAGCAATAGGCTTCACCGTACAGGGACGTAAACGAAACTTGTGAAACGTACGGTGCCTACCTCTTCAGGCACTACAGGCGTCCATTTTTTCTATTGAAAAAAAAAAGTAGAAAACTTTGGAATAGAAGAACTATGTGTAAGCTAAATGGTGTCTACTAGTTCGTTCAGAAAGTAACAGTGGAAACATTCACGGCGCTCGCGCTAACGGGTCGTCGGGTTGCTCCGGTGCTACGAATTGCCTAGCAGTTGCACGCCAAGTGGAGCTTGTTCGGAAGGAGGACTGAATACTAGAGGTGCGTCGCCCGCGTTCAAATCAGTGTGGCACTAAGTTTTTTCCTCGTAAAAAATGACGTCGTGGGAGTTCTACGATGAAAAGTAGCTTATATGTTACTCCACAGGGAAAAGAAGATACTCAAATACCTAGACAAAAAAATGAGCAGGCGTTCTAGGGATGACAGCCGAGGGACGCAACACGGACGCCAGTTCGGCATATCCTATTTACGTGTGCTTGATATTTTGTACAATTCACAGAATATCTTTACATGTCTATGTGTTATTCTGATGTATAAGCTACATTATTATAAAGTTTAATTAAAATCCGTTCAGTAGTTATTACGTGAAAAAGTAACAAACATTCATACTTACAAACTTTGGGGTGTATAATACATATTAATAGGATTTTGGGTGACTATTATTGTTTGTGAGGTTGCTCTATACCAACAAATTAGTCAGTATCCTGTACTAATAACTTTTAGCGCTTTCAAAAAATCCTCTTTCGACACTAACGCCACCTTAATTCCACGTATTCTGGTGGAAAACTATTCATACAAGAATATTGCTTTCTATTCTCAATTATTTTATACATTTATTTAAATATCATTCAAAAAAAATGTGATTTTTTAATTGTTATAAATCCTATGCACTGAAATAGTGCATGATTATATGAAAAAAGAAGCCTGTGTTTGACAGGTTATAAAATCCTGACCTTTTTAGGCCCTTTTTATAGACAGTATTTCGTCTATATAAGTTTACTTTGTATTTTTTTCCAGTCCAGAATGTTTTATTTACAACGTTAAACTCGCATGCATTGAACTGATTAACTTATAGTATCTAGTAACACTGATCAATAGGGTATTCATTTAAATTATATTATCTGTACTGTATATGTCTATTTTAGATTTTCGTCTACTTCACGCTGATTTACGGAAGAATTACATATTTATTGAACAAAATCTAACAATCCGCTGGATTTTCATCATGGCTGAAGTAAAAATTAACGAGGTAAGCAAATATCATGTAGCAAGCAATGGAACAAATCGTAATTAATGATGAACATAGAACACTACAAATGATTGTTCATTGCAGCTGCGCTGCGACATCGATGAGTTGAATGCGCTTTTAAAGCAAGCTACGCGGAAAAGGGTTCAAGATGTATTGTCGGTAGAAATTAGGAAATTGGAGACGGAATGGATAAATCTCAAGGAGAGCGAAAAAATCAAAGTGGAGGCTCCGGCAGCCGCTAGCACTTCCTCGAAACAGGAGAAGCGATACAAGATCAAACTTAATGGATACGGTATTTTATTCATATCACATATTTAATTATCTCAGTGTCATAGGGTGTGAGAGCATGCAACGACCAATACACATGCAAAAAACGTTTGTCATTAACTTGCAATTAAATTGTGTATGTAGATTCAGAGACGGTCTCCCTTCTACGGTTAAATGGTTCACCGGTTCGGGGTGTGCAGCATTTTAAATATCTGGGGTTCCGAGAGATACCTGGAAGGACAATTTATTGCTATCACTTCGGGAGAATTCGTTCTAACACTTGTAAAGCGCATATTAACTCCTATCGCAAACACAAATTGAGCTAATAGCGTCCACACCTTGTTTTTATATGTGGATGATCTTTTTGAAATGCTAAATTGCTATTCTTGAAACGTCGCGTTCTGGATTATTCTACCAGGTGTAGTTCAGCTACTCGACACCAGAGGGCGCTGTTGTGGAAAGTTCAGTGCCAGAAAATTCTAGAACTAAATTCATCATACATATACATGACTCAAAGTTTCTAGTCACAAATAATGTTCTATTCTATTCAAACTAACAATCTTCAAGATGCTTCTTCCTTTCTGTGTCCCTGTTATATTTGGTCATTTTGGTCTCAATAGGATTCATCCCATTCAGCTTGTAGCTTCAGAGATTTTTCTTTTAATCAGCATATTTAATTTTTTGATGTTATGAGGCACTATTATGTTATGATGCATTATTATGAGGCACTACTCATAATAATGCCATGACCAATTCCACTTATTTTGTCACTAAATAGATTATAAATTTTCACAGTCATTCCCGAACAGAATACTAGGCACCTATGGTTTTGGTATCTTAGGAATGGTGTGCTAATAAAGAATTGCATCTTTAAGTCACATAAATATGAAAAACCCTTTTTTTTCATATTTATGTGACTATACAATATACAAACAATAGTGTTTGTTGCCAAGAGCTGGTTGCAAGTAAATTCTCTCGAACATTGTCTCTAGGCCCAGTGGGCACTTTATGGATTGTATGATTCGTAGCTAGGTGTAAACTACAAAAACCCATCTGTCCTCTACAGGACACATTCAATCCCAGGTGTTATTAAAAGTCATAAGTCATTTATTTATGTAGGACTTGCAATGAACGTAACTTCACGCCTGTAATCCCCGAAGGGGTAGGCAGAGGAATGCAGAACATTCCCACGATTCACTGGTTACGTTTACGTCCCACTATGTAATAGGTGGTAAGCCTATTGCTATACATCTTGCACATATCCAGACTCCGAACCACTACTAGCAAAACTAAATTAGAAAATTTTGTAGTGTTCGACCCGGGAATCGAACCCGGGACACCAACCAACACGACAAACGAGGCAGTTAACAGGCAGTTTGAATATTTAAATTAACATGTATAAACTATTTGTAACTTCCTTGAATTAGGAACCTATGAAGCCTTAAATGACGCAAACGGCGGCAGTCAGTCGACCCGGTCTGCTCCAACAGGGCAGTCGTGTGCGAACGGCCCGGCCCGGCGCACGGCGAGACCGCGGCCGATCCGGCGCTAGTTGGATCATAAACATGGACACTCGTTTGTACTCCGCATTAGATGGGACTCGCCGGGCCCGGCCTGCGCCAGCGCCGCTGTGGTGCGTCAGTGCAGTTGAAAGATCTCTGTTGATGATTCAGCTGTTAGCACTATTATATTATCACCCCAGGCTTGTCATGTGGCGGGCAGAGAGCACACAGTGCCAAATATTACTATCCTTACAGACCTCATATAATTCTCAACCTAGTTGCACGCCGATTCCGGAGAACTCTTACCTCCTTACGCAGTAAACGTAACATGACGCCTGGAATCCCCGAATATAATAATAACATAATAATACAATACTAATAAAGCGTAGATGAAGTCAATCGTTAAACGATATGGTCAACCATTTCTTTCACTACATAAGTAGGTATTTTGTAAAGTGGAGCAAGCCCAGGGTAGGTTGAGATGCTGCTCATTACGACAATTTTGTCCAAGATTGAAACAGTTTGATGATTATGATTACAGAACTATAACAAAGACATGTGCAAACAAGGTTTGCTGTCGTATCCGTGTTTATGTAACTAAAACGAATTATACTGGATCTTTCACCACAACACAGAGAATTTGTTAAAACCTGAACTACTATTATAGTGGGTTAGTTTATAGCACACGTTTTACAGCTTGTGGTCTTAGTCCCTGCATCCTCATCCTAGAAGGAAACTCATGTTTGATACCGGAGTGATAAAAAGACCGATCATGATGTATCCAATATAACAGTTCATTTGCAAGGATAAAGTTCAAGTCGCCAAAGAAGACGGTAGAGCATATACAAGAACGACCATACGTAGTTGGATGCATTTAAAGAACAGTATGAAAGCGCAATATGTTTTGGCCACTGACTCCCAAACATTACTACAAACATGTTACTAATTACGTGGTAAGGCATTTAATAAGAGACACCGTAGCGCAGAGACTGTTAAAGGTCCTATAACTTTAGCGTGAAGTTACATATATTGTGATCTATTTGTTATTAACAGGTGCGTGAAAATCGTAAGTGAATATCTTAAACATTAGACCAACAGCGATTTTAATGTAAACTGGGGAAGAAACGGTTCGGATTGATGAACGCGACCATTTTGAAGCTGTCATGTGGGTCTATAGAAAAAAAAAAAACATAAAAGACGGGTTCAGCAAAAAGCGAAAGACCTCGCAAGATACAAAATTAAACCGTATCAAACCGTAACTATTTGCATCATTCGACAGAGAACGATATTCGGTAGAGATAAAAATATTGTTGATAACACAAAGCAATATTTTCATGAGGAAAATAATTGACGAACCTGGGTAGGGGCTCCCTACCTATCCTGTAAGGGTGATAACATGATGGTATAAAAGCAACAACACTATTTAAAAATGATTGCTTAAAGCGGAAAATTATAAGAATATCTGGTAGGCACAGCACAAGCTGGGCGCGCCCGGCGCTGCGTGTGGCCGCCGAGCAGTTTGCCGAGCGCGTTAGTGCGCCGCATGATAGAGCCGTGTTAAACGCTGAACGGGTATAACGTGTGAAATTATCGTCAAACCCAAACCGGTCGCCGCGCCGCGACCGCTGGCCCCTGATTGTGTTCTTTGTTCCGGTTACGAGGCCCCTCTTGGCAGCGACGAGAGATGATCTGAGTACTTACACGTAAAACAGTAGGTACCAAGAACCTTGGAGTTCCCCATCGATCTGAACGTTGAGATTGGTAATGGTTCACAATTATAAAAGTCAAACAGTGATTCACAGTGGAACAATAATGTGGAATAATTGAAGTAATACCAGTTCACAAGTCATTGCAGATATTTTAAACACTCTTAATTCAATGGCAATGATTTATTTATTTAAATTTGAAAGCGACATCTTTGTTTAGGAGGTTAAATTATCCTAAACCAAACTTTTGTTGTAATACAATGTGCATAGCATCCCGCGTAGCGCATAGCGTCTTCTAAGTTGCAATGGAATGTCTATCAGATCATAGAACACGGGACTCAGTCACAACCGTGCCATCTTGACTCGCAGCTGATCTGTACCAACCGTACATGAGATAACAGCGACATTTGTTAGTTTATACGGATATTTTACACTGATGTAGATATCATACACTCGGATGCATATGTCCATCCCTAAAGACCGTAGGGTAGTGGGATCTTAGCCTGATATCAGCTTAGGCTAGGATTGTTCTGAATGTGGTTTGAACTGTTTCAGTCTTGAAACTATTTGAGTCCACAGCATGACCACAGAACACAGCTACCCACATTAGCCAGCTGCCCGTTGCGTCCAGGGGATGTTAGCGTGTCTAGGAAGACCAAGCTCTACGTCAGAGCCTCGTTTGAGGTGCGTCAGAGTGCACTACAGGCAGGTGAGGGTGGGTTAGTACGAGCGCCAAAGACGAATCTTGGAAAATCTTATTGTGAAAGAAATCGTGGCTGTACCTATAAACAATGTATAGTATCAATTCCGCATGTTCTATGATATAGAAACTGGTGACATTAATGATTGTCCCGCGCGTTCTGATCGACGACGCATTAGCGCCGCCGCGGTGCGATAGCGCACGGCGCCGAGCGCGCGTCCGTCGGCGCATCAATAACGCCGACGCGGAAAAATCGCGCACTCCACTTATCGGCGTCCGTCTCCATGCTAACGCGCGGCACGGCTCCCAGAACATTCACTTTCGATTGTATTCTTTTAATAGAAAAAAACAGGCATATGTATAGGCACTACTGCGAATATTGATGGCAACAGTTGCCGAGTCGAATATTACTGGATAATTTATGTCTAATATACATACGTATGGTATAGAGACATACCTAGTGTCTGATGTCGGAATCATGCGCCTTCACAATCAGCTTTCTTGTATGAGGAGAGTGATAAATGTAGATAACATGACAATTGCAAGGATAATGATGTATTACACTCATTACCTGCTTCCCCGTAAGTCACCTGGCGTAATGATACAATATTAATATGTTCGGAAGACTTCAGCATTGAGAAACTGTCAATGTAAATCTCGCTCCGATTACAGAACCGAGCGCGACTGGAAACAAACGGCGCGCAGACATGATTGAGCTTTCTTCGCGTCACGCATCTCTTCAGGTGTGCATAATAAATGATTATTACGCAGCTGCCGTCGAGTGAGTGTAATGACATGTGCGCAGATTAACGCCGCCTTTCATGTAACCCCTGGCAGGGGATTGTTCGTGAAAACAAAAGTCGGCACTGACGCTGAGAAAAGTCATTGAACACACGTCAGGTCGTACATATACCTGGAAAGTGGGTTCAATGTAATATCACCTCGGAACATATATACCTGTTCTTGAAACTTCTGGAAAAATTCATTTTTAAACGAGAGCAGTTGACAAAAATTTCTAAAAACCCTATACCTATTCACGGTAGAAATAAGTCTCGTTACACCGACGCGAGTTGGGTGATAAAATCAATAATTATTATTTTCAAGTATCTAACACGCGCATATTATTGGAGTGGAGAACAAATAAAATCTACAAAGCAATTAAAACGCTTTTGTATTATAAACAAATCATTGTGCACATCCCGCTTGGAGTCAGGTACTTAAAGCGACGTAAAGCAGCACGCGGCACAACAAACAATAAGGTAAAAACCAGTATCTGACCATATTTATATATTAAATACACATGCCATACAATGACAGTATCATCATCTGAAACTAATTCACAAATATAGGTGCCACTGCCGTCTACATATCAGAGGGCCGAATAACACGATAGAAATGAATCGAAGCCGACCAGTCTCACACCCACCCCTGAATTATTCATAACTAAATTAATAATTATAACAATACGACCGTACCACGGCACATTTATTATTGCCGCCGTATCCCCTAGATTTATTAAGCTTTCGTTATTAATAAAAAATTCAAATGAGCTTACAACCGTAAGTCGAGGCTTAATACTGTTTGAAGTTCTCACATTTAAAAAAGTTAATAAATTACTGTTTCATTCGTGTGGGTGGCGCGGCTTAACGGCGTGGAGGCATTGAGTCGCTATTGGCGTAATCTTTTGTGTGAAATGTCAATATTGCTCACGGATTTTGTTCTCCGGCAGTTAGCGGGTGTATGTATTTGTACATTATAACAATGTAGCTCCATTGTTGTATCGTATTTGTTTGAATTTCTCTTTGGTGTTATTATCATGAGTAATTACCAAGCGGTTGTAATTCGAAAAGCTTATTAGGATTCACGACATATTTTCGTTTTCTAATATACATTCTTTTATAACATGAAAATAAATACGTAGATTAAACAAACTTCAGTATTATTATCTACTGAATAAGGCTATATGTACCACTTACGTGTAACTAAGATTATCTCTATGATGAGTACTTTTTTGGCGAACGTCCGCCTCGCTTATGTTATCAGTTAATGAATAAGTAATTAAAATAATTAAACAACACGATAATAAAGCTATCGCTCCTCGTAACCTACAAGGTGCAACTAAAGCTTGCCTATGAGCATAAAATATATTACTACATAATTTAAACCATAAAAATTAAGCATATGGTTCTCCTTTTTTAGGGACTTCTTTCAATTTTTTTTGAGGACTCTAAGTTATACTGGTTTCCTCAAAATGCTTTCCTTTATCCCTACAGCAAATGATATTTAACCTGAAAATGAAAAATTTTGTAAAGAGATGTGCGCTAATAATTGGATCCGGGCTCCTGGAGTGAGAAGTCGAATTTAAAACCACTAGGCTATCACATTACTAATTTAAAGCTTAAAGCGAGATGAAAAACAACAGGTTGATGACCAGTACCGCGGCCACTAACATCATTCTTTATTAACACACACCTAATTTAGTAGACTAGAAGTAAAATTAGTTAAGATTAGGTATATATGTTTGGCACTAAGTATTCTGACTACCCCTGAAGAAGCCTGACGTGATAATACAAAACAAAAATAGGATGTGCAGGTAAGGTCTACAATCACTAAGTATGATGTTCAGCTGTATGTATGCAATAACATTCAAAAAATGAAATCTTTTCATAATCGCCCTGAAACAATACGGACAATTTACTTTGGATCGCGATGTAAGGGTGCGTCAGTAACATGACTGATCGCTTTATCCAGCAAAAGTTAATTTCCTCTCTCACACCAACTAATTCAATCTGGGGGAGGCACAATGGAGCATATTTGCTTATCTTTAATTGATTCACTCTAACCCTCAGCTCAGATAAGGATTAGTTCTATTCACGCTGACTTTTACAAGGGTAGTGCTCCCTTAACGAGGTGAGGGCAAAGAGTATTGATATTATAAGACAGAGTAAATGTTATATTTCTGCCTATGATATTATGCCTCACGTATTATAAAATTTACTTTATTATCATTGTGGTTACGATTCTCTTGATTTATCTGTAAATAAGAACAATACCTTTGTATAACATGTTTCATAACTACTTTTAATGTTTTGTAACTCAAACAACTCATTTACTAATGAAATTTAAGCGTAGTTCGAATAAATTGATTTTAAATTTTCACTAACCGTTTATAAAAAAAACTCTTCTTAAATAGGTATATATATACGATTTGGCGATTGATATATCAATATAAAATACACATCACACACATGATACATCAATATAAAGCACGCACTTTGATAAAGGTCATTTAAAAAACAACAAGTGTGATAAAGTATACGTAATGGTGCAAACGTGCACTTGTCAATAAGCGGGTACAATCTGTTAGGCATTAAAGTACTCGATGCCCGACATGTCAGTACTGCGAGCGTGCGCTCTCCGCGTCGCATCGCACGTCATCAAATTTCATAAGCGCGCGTGTCTCGCATTATCGGCCGGCGCCCGTAATGCGACACGTCGCGTTATGTGACGCGATATCGTGAATTACAACTATTTATCGCAATCGTGTCGTGCGGTCGCGGGGCGAGCTGTTTGCCTGCGAGGGGTGCCTGATGGTTTATGGGATTTGTGAGGCCGTTCGAGACGCGATGTTTTCGTACGGCCGATGTGTTGGCTCTGTTAGTGGCGCTTTATTAGCCGCGCGGGTGTCGGGGCACGTAGAGTTTGTTCTCGCTGTAAAATTAAGACTCAAAGTAATGTATTGACTTAAAATACACAACACGCAATGTTCATTTGGATGTTTAATCAAAAAATAAACGGTAAACTTTATGAACGCGTTGTTTAGTTATATTAGTTATTTATTAAGTTAGATGTGTTTCTTGAAATACATCTAAAAGCAACAACCAATATGTCTATTATTTCTAATATTTCTATTTGTTTACTGTTTATTGTTTATAATTATCGCGTATTGGTATTGTCTGGCAACCTTTGCCCTATCGAGGGTTGACCTCGATAGGGCAAAGGTGGGTATTTTCTGCAATAGAATAAAATCAACTCTAGCATATAAAACATTTTTAATTAATAATTAAACATTATTAGCTTTACATTATTTACATTGACGAATGGCGGTTTCGACCACTTCTGACCCTTTAATATTTAGTTTTGAAATATCGAGCTACAAGATGTAAATTACAAAAAAAAAAATACTTATTACACTATCATCACACTGACAACTCATTAATATAGGGAAGTGTACCTCCCTCTATTTCTATGGGAGTTTTAAATCACCACGGCACAACTGTCGAGTGACGGTCATGCAATATGAAAACCGAAAGATACGCGGGAATCATACGTATGTTAATAAAATGTCATTCAACTGAATTTTCAATATAGTGCTAAATGAAAAAAAATCCCGCGCAGGCATCGGACTGGACGTTCGATACGCGCGCGCGGGGAATTGGAAAAGGCCGTGACAATTCCCTGTCCACTGCGTTTTTGGGAGTTTTCGGGGCGCTGTTCGAATGAATGATTTCTATCGATCTCGACTTTTTGTTACCGCATTATGTATGTAGGTATATTTTCTTTTGTATTGTGAGTTGAAGTTTTGTATTGTGAGTTGAAGTGAGTTAAAGTTTGGTTCATTCAGTCGGTTGATAAAACGTAGTGAAATGTGACAACTAAATCAAAATATTCTTAATAATATTATAAGTAATATTAATAATAAGTTAAAACTCTAAGGCATTTCCAATGCAAACACACATATTGGAAATATCTACCGTACTGGTACTGTAACTGTCAGAGTAATGAAAAACATACTGAAGTATTTTACTAAGCGAAACATAAACACATCATAAATATCGGTCAGTGGTTTCTCTGCGTCGCTTATTCATCAGTGTCTGTCCGCACCCCAAGGGACCTGGCGCGATTATAATAAACGACAACGATATAAAAAGACTATAAATATTAAATTAAATATACAATAACACGAGTAGATATAGCCAGTCAATACAAAATACATTATGTGACGTAAAAATTCCTCCAAAACGCCGCCGGGAGGCGCACAAACATGCAGGAAATTGAATTTTTTATCGCCGCCACACAAAGCGCAATAGCACGAGACGCTTGTCGACGTTTTATGTCGCGGACGATTTTCGCGCCGTTTTAATATCTCTCGCCATTTGTATTTACTTATTGTCCGTTGAATTGTTGAAACGTTTTAATAATCGTCCCCGATAAGCAGAGGCGGCGTTTGTTTGTATCTGTAGAATTGATATTCTACAGATACAAACAAAACAGATACAAACAATTATGATTAATTGATTGTTGTTTGCTTGCTCAAGGTAAGAAATAATGCTATTTGTAGGAACTACACGAGTTCAGTGCTACACATTTAACTTTTTATTTTATTTTATTTTACATGCTATGTTTTCCAACTATTGGTTTACACATTTCACTTCTTCTGATTTTTTTTTGTTTACAGATTTAATCATAAAAATCGTCCATTCTTATGCTACTATCTAAATATCTGAAGCCTGAAACTCCGCCACATTTATCATGTAGGTATGTATGTTGACGATCAACGTGGTTCTCCATACAGAATTACTCTTACCAATTCCTCTGTCACGTGCCGTACCATTTATTTTTTATAACATGCATATTCAACGTAAATTATTCAATAAATCAACACAAAAATGTGTTATTTTTAATATTTTCTTCTGTAACTGACGGCATGATTGCAGATATAAGACCTGATACTTTCTGTAAAAAAATGTATAAACTATATTTGGATAACAAAATCATGCATTTATTTTAATACGAAACTGTGCCTACACAAGTGACGTCACTGAGTAGAAAAACAGCCCCACGTATTCCGGTATCAAAGGTTCCAAATTTAAATTAGCATTAGCTGTTAATACAAAGTTGGTCATCGAGGCATTGCTAGTGCTTAAGTATTCACCTCTAACGTGCAGATGGCCCTGGAAGCCACAACCTCCGGACCTAACAATAATGCATTAGCAATAAGAAGCTTGTTTTGGCGAAAGAAGTAAACACTCTAAAAACCAAGATTTCGTGGCAAAGTTGTTTGCTAGCCCGCAGTTGTCCAGCGCTGGAGACTCTGGTACGATAAGAAGGTATGATGAAAATGCTTTGGAACACCAGTTTGTGTAACATGTAGTTGTTAGCGCGGATTACATGTGTGCTCTTTGTCGTCAGGACTCGCATAGCGCTCCGAACAATTAAAAAAATACGAGTATGTCCTTCCAGAATCATGACATTATAATGCTTTGATAAATCAATGTATCTAAAACTGATCTCTTAAAGCAGTACAACGCTATCGGAGACAGAATAGCCATTTTTATATCTCCACTATCTACTATAGTATTCGTATTTCCCGCGACCACACTCTCACTTCTATACTATAAAAGAACCACATGATTACTATACCTACGGATATATAGGTACCATACCTAATGTATAAATGTATAACACACTTTTGTATTGATTTGGAAGGAAATAAATATGTAATATTATAAAATACCTGTGTGTTTAGGGATAGAAACATTTTGTGAAATCGTATTATATATTCAAGGGGTGTTTTTGCCTATAACTAGAAAACGCCCCATGAGTTCTTTCCTGGAGCCCCTGCCGGTGTAAGAAGATAATTCCGGGCGTAAGTGACGACCCCGCGTGAGATACGGCCGCCGGTCACACCTCTTCCGCTCGGAGCGCGCGGAAACCGTCCCCATGTTATCTGTTGATAAGGGATGATTTGGGTACAATTTTGTAATCTCCTACCACTCTAGGCCCGTTACAGATGCTGTTGTAGACTGACCAAGAGTTCCGCTACATAGCGATGCGTGTGTGGTTGATATGTTCAATCGGACACCATCATAACTTTCTTTGAGGTCGTCTGTTGTTTACGGTAAAGCGTTACACATTAAACATTTTATTGCACATGTTTGTGGTTCCACTTTTATACATTTACCGATACACTAAAATCTTGATTGTAAAATAACATCTAGGCGAAGAATATGCTGAAAACTCTGCATACGATACGATACCCTGTATAAGATGGTGCTCGTACTGTGTGCGCCTCTCAATATCGGTATACCAGCGAGAGAGTATGTTGCCATTGGAGATAAGAGCGGATATCTAATGTATTGAGAAGTAGCAGAAATCTATAGTCTCAATGCGATCGGTTGCTCCTTATAAATTACAAGGTGCAACTTGACAAAGACGAAACGAAGACTGGGGTTGGACTGTGAGGATTGTAGACACTTGCCGATAACCAAACCAAGAGGAAACCTGGCGCTGGAACCCATTTCGTTGATAGACACTTTCGTAGGTCTCGGAGACTTCAGACTCCCAAACCGGCGCGCGATATTAAACTGCGTCAGCTGCCATCGCCCTGAAAATCTTGAGAATCCACATTACATTGTGAGAAGGCACCGCCCTTCGAGTACGAAAATAGCTTAAACAGTGGGGTGTTCATAATTTACCTCATGGGCGGGACCGCGCACGGCGTCACCCCGCTAATGCCCATAAATATACGGGGGATGTTTTCCTAAATTATCTATTCTCTATGGCTCATAAAGTTTAATGGATCGACCGTTTAAACCACGATAACCTTCACGTATTGTTTTTTAACATAAATATAACTATATTACAGACAAATTAATTATTTCAAGTATCCTCACGTTTTCATGTTATACAAATGGTATCATTTTAATAATAAACTTCAAGGCTACATATTTAAGCGTAGTTTATTTTGTTTCGTAAATAAATAAAATATCTTCTTTAATATTAAGGCAAACCGCTTAAATGCACTGAAATATTCACTAACAATTGCTATTGTCTTTTACATTGTTGCTCTATACCTCTCACAACAATAACTCAAGAATGTTTTGCATTTTTTTCGTTGCGATATGGCCATTATAATATTTTTAAGAAGTATCTGTATCTTTCCGAAGGGATAGGTAGGGGAAGTGATACGCTCTCACGTTTCACCAGATGCGTTTACGTCCCACGATGACTAGGTGGTAAATTGCCATGCACCGGGCGCGGATCCAGAGCCCGAGCGATTACATAATATTAAGATGCCCCATTACATATCGCACATTAATCTAGGTTCAATCTAGTTCACGCGAACTGTTGAGAAACGAATAGTTATTTGGCGTCATTGTATTGGTTGCTTTTTGTTATCTTGACGTAAATAATTTAAGATGTTTTATATATTTATTTTGCTTACAGTGTCACTTGAAACCATAGAAAAAACCACACACGTAACATTTTATTTTTTTTTGTTTTATTTTCTCTTTTGTTTCTGGGTTCCAACACATGAACAAGCCAAAGCTGATTGTAGTCAAATAAAAGACTTTTTATGCGTGAAAAAAATTTAAATGTATCATTTTAAATTACTAATAAATATTTATTTATGTCCTCGTGTCTTATTTTGTAATAATCTTCGATCAGTCGTTTTTTTATCTCTTAGTATAAAAGCTTCGGGCAACAGACAATTCAGGTGTTTTTACATATGTTATAGAAGGTCATATCTCCTCCATCGGCCATGAGACCGTCATAACATCGGCACGTTATTAAAAAAAAAAGCAATAACTGTGTTGCCACTGCAATAAATATATTGCGTAATTGCATTAATGTCTCTCTTCAGTTCTCAATAAAATATTATTTTGAGAACGTCGCGTGACGTTAAAAGGTCCGTTCGGCTGATAAGGTATAATTAAATAAAGGACACACGATCATATAAAATAATTGATCAATACACTTAGTACTGAATAAAATTAATTGCTTATAGGAACAACATAATTTATGCTTAAGTAATACATTTATCTATTAAATTGTAAACGATGACTTTATATGTATTTAAAGAAAGAATACAAGACTATGATGATAGTGGCGGCAATATTATGTGACAGGAAACGGAAACGTCAGTGTCAATCGCAAAAAACTTTTCGATAAAGAACAAAATTGACAGTTGAAGATGTTACATGAAGAAAGGACTAGAATAATATTAAAATGATGTACAATTAGCACGTTTCTGGAATTCCAAAGCTGGTCCGTTGAATATACTTCCTGTATTAGATCTTCTACCGTATGTGACAAAGTTATGTTTTCTATTAGGTATAGATCAAAAGTGTACATGCTATTGATGATACTCATTTTTTATACTAAAATTACGTGTTTTTCCCATTGCAAATACATATAGCGACAGTGCATACGTAGTCGAATGTCGATGTATGCAGGTGCCGAGAGTGACCAAGACTCAGTTATACTAAGCCTATAAGTCCGACACTGGCTGATGGAGTCTCCATAACCAGCGTGCTTGTGTGAGAACATTAATAAATGTAGAAGTAGCAAGTTATATCTTAAAGAACAGTATGTGTTCTGGTATATTGTTCACGGCACACTCGATGGTCGATGGCGAAATGGCGTGATGTTATAATAATTAATATATCCGTTACTCTGTAAGTATATAGGAACATATAAAACAAACCATAGAAATAAAATCGTATTATAATTGTCTTCCACAAACACATAAAATGGCGCCAATTCCAAATTTAAATTGGCTTAACGGTTCCACGTAGCCCCGCCCACGGAACGTTCCGGCGATACAGGGAATCGGTATTTGCCGGTAGCGGCTCGTAAACGGACTTCAGTCGCCGGTTTTACTATCTGTAGGGTTTCAGCCACTACAAAGAGACTTCACGGTAGTACACTCTACAACAGATGTAAACAAAAATTAACTACATTGTTAGTTACTTTGTAATCTTATTTGTTGGTAACATTACATTCCTTACGATTTATTTTCTCGTCAGAAGTATTTAACATTATTGGTTTTATGGCATCTGATGTTTAGAGGAGAATTTACGGTGTTTAATATGTAAAGGGTCCTATGCGACCATGGGACAGAAACGGAAATGTTGAAAAGTAGAGCGTACTAGCGTAATCTATTTGTTTGCTATTTCTTATTCATGATCTTCATAAAACAATGAAGAATATAACCAAAAATTATATTAAAAACGGAGTTCAGATTTGAATAATTATTGAATACAAATGTTTGAATACGTTCACAAACAAAATGTCACCAAACAGTTCTGTGCTCGAGCACAGGGGGCGGAGCGGACGCCTCGAGTCATTTTACAGCGTTTCATGGTAAGACATTAATTGAGCGAAGCGGGATGAAACACCGCTCCGTATCAGCGCATCTTTGTATGCGGCCGGAGCTGCGGCGTGGCGTCTACTGCGCCGGAGGCTGGCGCCGCGCGCCGGGCCGACTGGCGCGTGTGTCGGAGGAATTGCTTCATGATATTATACACTATGAACTCTCCGCGATTAATGAGAGGAATACAGATGTGAGTTGATTTATGATTATAATATGTATATCTTAACACCAGTTAATAGACGGGATGGGCAGAGAGCATGGCTGTTGTGTTTATCTAATTTAAATTTGACGTTATATCATTTCATAAAATGCCCTGCTCTGGTCAAACGTTTGTGTATTAAAATTAATAATAGAAGTATTTTTAATTAGTATTATGGGGACAGTTACGAGCACTCTTACTTTGCCATAAATCGTTCACTTAAACAGGCGACTCGTGGCAGCAACAGTCGCCACGTGGTGCGGCGCTACAAAGAGCGCGGGACACGTGTCCCCGGACACCTTTCCGCTTTAATTGACAACTAAACAATGTCTCCAACCGATTACGGGGTCGATGTGGAGCCCTTCATTTGTTTTTTTGTCTCTCGGCCAATAATTAGACGTTGTTGGCCAACTGGCACGACGCGACGCTGTACGCTGATAAAAATACTGTTAGCCACCAAAGCGCTTCGGTAACACAATGAATCGATCACATACTTATTAGCTTATAATGTGTCTAATGAAAGGATATTACGTAGTCATACATATTGTATCTAAATAGTCACCTCTGTCGAAAATGTCATTTCTTCATTCACCAGACTAACATACGGACAATACAATAACCAGCTATTAACACCATATATGTATGTATAACATACAGTAATATGTATATTTTAAATTTCGAATTAATTCAAAATTTATCACCGTACCAAATTGTTATATGATAATAATTATATGCTTTGATAAATCTGACATTTATGAATTCAGAAGTCATTACGAAAACACTATTTACACGTTATTTAATACAAATGTGTTCTAACGTCTATTGTTTTTTGCAACTTATTCTTAATATTCTCATAATACTAACAAACGTTGTATTTGTTTGTAATATTACAAAAATCGCGTTTGACATGCGTTACAGTTCAGCTCGGCGGCACAACGCGGCTGTCATACTGAGGTAAACAATAACGGAAACGTATTGTAACACGTTCAGCGATAAAACTCACGATCGCCGCGAGATCTCGGCTTAATTGGAATTTATGTAGTGTGCGGCCCGCTTCATGTGCACCCCTACTATACGTTCCGAAGCATTTTAAGGTTCGATTCGAGTTACCAAAAGGAAGCATATAATAATTTAAAACCAAATAAGTGGATAAATGCTGGCGATTTATAATGTTGGTAACTCGAAAATTGTTGGGAGTTCGTAATTTATTGTAATAAAAAAAATGGAACATGTACTAATAACGATTAAACATATCAAGCTGGTATATTGGATAAACCCATACTTATTTATTTTATATTAATTTCCTTTGCCATGTACATACAATGGAACTAGCACGGATTAGAATTCCTTACAAAGTAATAAAGTTAAACGTCTTATGTTTACTTTAAACTTTTTTAGAGGAGAATCATGAACACTGGAGCTATAAAAGAGCTATTTGATGCTGAATTTCTTTTGTATTTACTATGTGTAGTTTCATATTTAGAACGATATTTTATTACATTTACGACAGACCAATCCGATTACTCGATTCCACTCGACGGAATGTGCACACGCGTAAACGTAACTTCACGCCTGTAATCCCCAAAGGCAGAGAAATGCAAAACACACCCACGTTTCACCGGTTACGTTCATGTCCCACTATGGAATAGGTGGACATAACGTAAATAAAAATACGCCTAATGTATAGGTATATTATTATGTATCTACGAGTATATCACATAGATGTATTTTGCACTCCGTGATTCCTGCCTACCCTATGTTTACGTAGTATGACGAAATAATACTAACAATTGTAATAAAAATAATAAATAGATTACAGTTCCATTTAAACTCACTGACATGCACGTGGTAGGGGCGATATTTCCAATTCAGGGGGCTATTTACATATTTCGGTTCGTTTTCGGATAGCTTCCGAACTGTTTCCGGCGTAGATTACTAAACGCTCTTTATGTTCGGCCGCGCTATCTTAATTACTTAATTAAAGGTGCAACTTTATTATGGGCGGCGTAATGGCTGCATGAATTAATATTTTTCCAAATTAATTCAGCTCTAGTTCGGTACGAAGACGGAGTTGTGATTTAGCGCATCGTTATCCTAATTTTAATGATTCGTAGTTTAAATTTTTTTGTATTGTACAAGGCAATTGTATTGTAGAAGGCACACTATAAGTTTTATTACGATTTAGTAGTTTTTTCATATTTTATTACTATGAATATGTATACAACATACAACATCATCATTATAACCCTATTTCAGCCCAGTGCTGGACATAGGCTTCCCTCAAAGAGTGCCATCGCGCCTTTTCTCGGCTTGCCGCGTCCAGCTTCTGCCTGGAGTCTTCTACAATTTCCGCTGTTTGGCTAGAGGGTGTTCTACACAATGCTCGCCAAGCCACGACCTCCACTCCAGAATTCGCTTACTCCACCGATCGTATCCACGTCTCAGCCTCGTATGTCACAAGTAGAACGCACTGATTGGAGACTTTAGTTTTCAAACATTGTGGGACGTTCTTTACTGAATACTGAGCCGCCCAATGTATATAACAGATAACTTCTTTAAATTTCTTACCCACCTTGCGAAAACAAATAAAGAAAGTTATATCACGGCTAGAATTCTCGAAGAAATATAAAAAAGAGTGCAGAACATTCCCACGATTCCCCAGTTACATTTACCCATTCAATAGTGGGAATTATTGAATAGATGGTGAGCCTATTGCCATACGCCGGGAACATAACCAGACTCTGAGCTTGTCTAGACATTTTAAATAGAAATTATAATTTAGAAAAATTCGACAGTGCCTAGCAAGCATATACAAGAGCTCTTGATCAGCAGCAATCGTCTTATTTAATAAAATAATTATATTATGTAGTACAAACCTAAACTAAAATGGTTTCTAGTTTCAAGCAGAATTTATAAAACCTACAAAAACTCGGGGCGTTATTATTTTTATTATATCATCAGGTCGTACGTAGACAGAGAGCATCGAGTGCCTAGTACACCCAATAGCAGAAAGAATATATAAATAGCTGAAATATATAAGCAATTTACATATTAAATGTGAAGTGGCGTAGGGAACTTTCTGGAGTCAGTCAATGTTTTCACCAGTCACTTCATTACACCCAGACGTCTTGAGCGTTTAGATACGTGACAATTTCCTTTCATGGAATCTAATTTGACGCTTATTGCGACGTTTTACATTCAAACGAGAACCGGGAATTGGAAGCGATTTGACTAGAAAGAGCATTGAAGAGTTTTGAGGTGATCGTTTAATGGATTCATGGAAGTGAACAGACAATTTAAGATAAAGGCCAATATCCTTTAAAATTTGGTTTTAAAAGGGATGTTTATCTAGGTATTGCCATTTAAACGGTTTTTATTTTTATCACGTCGGTAATAAATTCCCAAAATATTTCTGAAAAACTGATATGAGTAAGCCACGGATAAATAGTTGCCTATAAAGGGACAGGCGGGAAAGCTCACCGAGAAAATAGATAATGTCAAAAGACTGTAAGTACCCGGGAAGTATTGACTTACAATGCTGATTTTGTGGTTACGTAGTCCTGGAATCAGAAAAAATTTATAAAAGTCATCTGTCTCCCTCTCTTTTATCAGTCTACGGTTCCACTTCTATTTTTCCCGGCAAAGAGAATCGGGTTCCAAGTACCTCTGCAGAATTGCCATGTTTCTTCTGCATTTATCTCTCCCCTCATCAGTACTGACTGTACTGCTTGAAATTTTATTGTGAATATGGAAGGGTTTTAGAAGCTTGAGCCACATCCAGCGGTTGCTTTAAATCAAGTCGGCTCGCGTTAAATTTGCATTCTGCCGTCGGTAGTGATTTCCCCGGCGATCGGCTATCGCCACCTCGATCGCGACGATCTCCAGAATTGCCACCCCGGCACCGACTGCTATCCAAATCGAAAATCAACTCTTTTTATTCACGCCATCTATTGCAGGGACCTATTCTGGAAGTTGAAAGATATTTGTTGTTAGGTATATGTACATAAAAAAACCCATGTGAAGTAAAAAACTAATTTACATTAACGTAACATTACGCCTGTAATCCTCGAAAAAGTAAGCAGAGAACCGTAATATGCTCCTTCGATTCAACATATATACAAATACATCAATTACACTCCCAAAAACAATTAAGAATTCTGTATATATACATTTGTATATTTTGAATGTAACAGTATTTAATAATTTTGATCATTCCACTTTAAAAAACTGAAAGCTCCGACCATACTACTCTTTACACTTAAAAGCAAAGACTATAAAAGACTAAAAGGAAGCAATAAAAACTTTAGAGAACAATAGAATATTAATTTTTATTGCTTTGTTTGAGTAACTACAGGCTTAAATCCTAATTTAATTTAAATACTGGATGATAATTTGCTATTTAAACGAAATTAATGACGGGCGTACATTTTGTTACCTCTAACAGATTTAGCGTTTCGAAGTGCGAACTATTTGTCGCTGGTCGCTAATACAAAAAAAGTAAACTATTTATTTCTCCATCAATCGTTCCATATTTGCATTATTATTTTCTATCAATGTGTGATTACCATGACTTTTTTAGTTGTTCAAATCTTTGGTTAGATACCTACTATTGGTATTTTATAACTAGTATTTCTCATGAAAATTTATAGTATTGACTTGGATGGGGTAGACGCACTACCTGTCCTGGACGGGACAAAAGCGTAACTGGTGAAACGTGAGACTGTACTATACTTCTCAACTTATCTCTACGCGAAATACAGACGCGATGTTATGTACAAAGCTATTTTCTATCTTAGAGAACTAAATCGTATCACAGATCACCTCTTCATCCAATGTTTTCCTTTGACGTTATAGCAATTGACGTTTAATCTTAACACTAATATTTTTTGGAACTAGGTGGGCGTTAGGACTAGAAGCCAAGACCCCGGGCTCACAGACCGAATTTTAAATCACTAAGCAATCACTGCCATATGATGCTGTTGATCATCAACATTCACTAAATACCTTCGTCCGTGTCGTACAGAATAGGCCCTCAGCATGGCCGTTTCGCCCGAGCGATTTTTGCATAGTAAACGTAGGCATATAAGATTTTATTGCGCAGGGGACTATTCTATACGCGAATTGAATCGTTCGGTTGACAAAAGAAGGTTTTTTCGTAATAAAAAGACTAAGGGTATCGTGAGGAAAATGTGAGTCGTTCTAAATATCTTTTGTGTATTACTGGATCTAAATCTTTATTATGCTTTAGATGGGTTCGGCAGACAGGTTTTGATTTGTAATTAATGTTATTATAAATCATTAATTATTATATAAAAACTGATCATTTGATTATATCATCACGCCAGGTCCGTTACAGCGACAGCAGAGGACATTGAGGACAACAATCGATATCATTCCAGATCTGACACGTTCCGCACTCAACACTTTCTTAATACACGCACGCCGCCGGACATTGCGATCTGCACGTTAAATAAAGTAATTCCATATTTACAATCCTACTTTTTGTGATTTTATTACCCCAAACCTACGTTTTATTATCAAAACGACCACAAGTATATTTATTAGAAAATAAAATCCACATCTAAGTTAGGAAATAAGATAAAAAGATGTGAAATCCCAAAAAAGCTGTCATCAAGGCGACATTCGCTCGTCACCCGCGGGACACAAACACATTAAGATTTGTGTAACGCTCTCCAGGCATTTGCGAATATCCTCACTCTTATGTAACGGTCCTGTGACGTCAATAACATTATGCGACGGATATCGTGGCGCGTTAGTGGAATGTATTTATTGTATTCAGGCATATTATGATATAAAGTAGCGTCACGACTGTACGTCCCTTAAGAGGGAAGCAGAGGAGTATAGCACACACCCACGCTTCATCAATTATATACTCGTAGGTCCCACCATTGAGTATACTATGAGCATTTTATTGCTTCTGTTTTTATTTTACTATTGTAAACCGTGAACAAACATCGTTATTATTGTGTTATTATTATTATTACAGAACGGAAACAAACCGGGAACAAACGTGGACTCGGTGTTATTTAATCACACTAAGTTATTGGTACCTAATACGTATCTCTTCGTGACGTCATCACAATATGTAGTCAGTTGAAGAACGATCCATATTTTGGTATAGCAAGACGTTTTTAGGCAGACAATGACCGCTAAGTTTGCTATAATATAGCATTATATCACAATATAATAAAACAATGTAGGTATTTAAAGATAATATTTTTAGGATATATAACTTTACATGTTAACTGGTAATAATGGTCCTAAGTTATGTTTGTCTTTCATATCTTCAGCAGTGCGTCTCAACTCATTACGGAAGCCTCCGCTAATGAACGCCGCGTTCGCCGAATGAGGTCCTGGGTTGAAGTCTCCCGTCAGGGACTGTTAAATATTTCTAACTTGAATTACCTAGTGGAGGCTCGCAGTCCCATTGGGCCCGGTATTTGGCAATAGAATCGCCGCCTGTTTCATACTGGGACTTAGAAATAAATGGTACAACGTGACCGTCCACTACACTCTTCTGCTTACCTCTTTGGAGATTATAGAATTGGTGTTGCGAGTTACTGTTATAAAAGAACTGTTACAAAAACAAAATTGTTTCCTCCTTTGGTATGGTATAGCAATATCCCCGACGAGGTGAAGCGGCACGAACCTGATCTCGCTACTGACGCATGAGCAGATCTTTAGCGAAGACTATAATCAGGGGAATTACCTCGCCGCGTTCAGACATTCGCATCATCCGCAAGCCCCGCGCAGTGTTCGGCCCTGGAGCGGCGGGTTGCCATTGGAATAATACAGTCGTGTATATGCCGCATGACACTGTGATCTCTGTCGGCATTCGATAGGATCACACGGAGAGTCCATAACTATTACTGCTCACCATTGAATATCAATCGCGCGCCGCGAGCGGCTGCGCTCAAACTTAGACCGCGCGGCGCAGTAAGTGGTATCTGAATATAAAGGTGGGTATAGCTGGCGAATTTTGTTGTGTACTACACACACTCTTCTACTGGATAGTAAAGTGTAGAACACAACGTCCTACTTTCCCAAAGGGGCAGGACGCCTTCGGGACAATACAGGCGTGATGTTGTGTGTCGGGTTTGTGGCATGCCTTTACAAAGGCCTATGTCCTAATGTAAACGTAGATACCTACTCATGCAAATATCAGTAAGACATATAGTAGTAAGACATTTGGTGTATTTCGACGATAGAATACATAAAAAAACATGCCGTATTCAAGATTGATTACTTATAAGCCGCGGGAAACTATTGATAAGTGCTGCCGAGAATTTTGTGTGCTCACGTCAGTTCACGAAATAAAAAAAAATCATTATTAGTTTCAAAATATAACTTTTTGTGAAGTACCTACCTGTAAATCCTTTTCGCTTAATCCTAATTTTATATTCAAGAACTACATCCTCTAAATAGTCCCATGTTTGAGTCTGACAGCTGAACACGTATTTGAGACCTTAGTTGAATTTGACAAAATGTCTTTTCAAAGGTGGGCATTATGTATACTAAACAATTAATGTGATAAGCAAGATTGTAATCAGCTAAGTTCGACTTAGGTTGCTGTGGCGTAATTACAATACACCTAGCGCCATCTGTTGTCTCGTTCAGTAAGGTCATCACTGCAAGAATAGCGTACACGTGGACAGACATAAAATTATTCAGTTGTATCCTTGGACATCTTCACATACGGCAATTTAATCCCATAGCACGTTGGCTTGCGTTATGGTAAGCAAATTACTAAACTACATATACTCATAGATTTGTGGAAATAGGTACTTGTATTTTTCACACTCAGTCACAGATTAAATATTTGTGTGCATCACGCCATGAATGTTTGTCCAGCCCACTAGGAACTGAGCCCACTACCACTGTCTTGTCACTCGATAACCACTGAACGAACGGTCTAGTGAGAAGACACGTTTGAGAATCTCTACTTCACTTGCATTATAAGAAAATGCTAAGATAGAGGAAAGCGGATTTCAATGGGCAGTTATTTTTGATCACAAGACATCACATTTGCTTACAGTCATGCATACGTTATTGGCCGCGCACGCCGCGAGATTAACAAAACGACCGTGTATATATTCAATGGAATTCCATTACAATATACGAACAAAACTCACAACTTTGTTGCGTAGTGTCGCATCGCTCTTGTTGTAAACGAACATGCCGATCCTAATCCAGAACGAGTCAGAGGATACTTTAACAATACACATTTAATGGTTACAATAGAACTTGGCACAAATTTCACCTAGTAGTGGAACGTTTGAGCCTTTTGCAAGGCACGCGCACGCACCTCCATCGGACAGGGCCGCGAAGGCTCGCTCGTCTGTCATACACAAACAAGTAGGTATGTAATGAGAAAAAAAAAACCAAATTAAACTGTCAAAGCGTAAGCGTAAAGCGTCAGTTAAAAATTATACCATGACAGCATAACTATTTATTGTCGTTCAAAGATAGTCTTTCAAAACAATTATGTAATACCGCTGTGTTCTAAAAACTACAGAATTATTATTTAAACATCCTCATTAAAAACTTTTCCATTAAATAATTAAACTTTTTTACTAAATATTTAAATGTTTAACTAAACATTTAACTTTGTAACTAAACATTCGCGAACAATAAATTTATAAAACCAACCAAAAAGAATGAAAACCAACGCAATTTCACAATTTTTTTATTAAAATGTGAAGGAATCGTATAAAATAAATATCCACTACGCTGTACAATAGATTAAAAAAGAATTATATACAAATACGCCCCACTGCATTAACATCCCACATTGAAAAACGCAGCAACGAACCAATGTGTTGCCGATCGCCGCGCCGGAAACGCTTCCTCGGCGGTACGACGCCCAACTTAATTCTCGCCAGCGTCGTGCAAGGCGCCTGCGCCGCGAGCGCCGCCTCGCCCGCCGCGCTTCCGGCTCGCGAGCAGTGATAAAATGACGCCGACGATGTGCATGAAATACGACTCGCTGGGCGTCAAGAGGCCCGCGCCACCGCCGGACGTCGCGCTGCCGGCCCGGCGATGTGTCGCACGCGAATGCATTTATAATTCGTGAAAATTATACAAACATAATATGATCGAAATGCGACACTTGTCTTCACTGTGTATTTTTATAACCGACTACATGTAATTGGAATGTTGGTGGATGCAGGTGCTGTGGGAACCAAGACGAGCCTACCTCGAACAGATTGGGACAGGTCTGGCCGGGAGTCCGAAGTCTCTGAAATTGACAGGAGAGTGTTCAATGTAGAAGAGACTGTTTAATTTCCTAAAAATAACATGCACTAAGTGTTCTCTGCCTACCCCTGCGTAACGGATCTGCGTGATGAATATGGACTTAAAATCAAAACAGTATTTTATTTCTAAAAATACATAACATTACGCCTGCAATCTCCGGAAAGAAAAGCAGAGTAGTGTAGTGCATTCCCATCTCGCAGAGGTCACCTTTACTCCCCAGCATGGACTAGGTCGTAAGCCTGTTGTCGTACAAGGACCACCTATCCAGATTCCGAGATTCTATTAGATATTTCAACTGGAAAGTCTAACTTTAAAAAACGCAATTTAGAACACAACCCACAAATTTAACACAGAACCTCGTGACCTGCAGTCGCTCCCGCAAGCTACGAATAAGTAATTGAATTTTTATAAACGTGGTCGTTGATTGAGTTATAAAAGCGCAACTGCCGAGCGGTAGGTCCTGAGCTCAAATATAGGGTACTACTTGTTATTTCTAAATTGGAACGTCTAGTTCGAATTTCTGGCAGTAGCTAGAAGTGGATTGGTACCCGGTGTATGGCAATACGATGACAGAAACGCATGTACCACATCCTCTGCCCACCTGACATCATTTAGCTACTACTAAACATAAAACGCTGAAATCAACTTGACGCTTGTGAGGAACACGCTCCCCCGTCCGCCATCTAACTTCACTTACTGATATCAACAGTAGCGAATGTTACTTAACTACGGTAGTATGGTACGGTAGTAGTTTTCATACTAAAGCATGTTTAAATTTTGAAAAAAATAAGTTAATATTTCTATACAGTTACTAGGTAGGTATAGCTTTATAAATACCTCGGTATTGTGACGTCATAGCTACAAGCCTACTTAACTTCCATGAGTTATACAACATTATAGTCAAGTGTTGCTTTTAATGCTATCTCCACAGCAGAACGACCTCACACCAAAAGGCTTTAATTAGGTAACTATCCATCTAAATTGGTCAACGGGCGAACAAGATAACCGAACTATCATGAAAATCGCCTATAATGTCTTATACAGGACGCCTATAAACTGAAGCCCAATACTTAACGTTGAAGTCTAATAACGACAATCACGTTGGCAACTGTCAAATAATCATCAATATCATTATCGTTGTCTTCCTTTATCACTCACGTTTATTATTCAGCTACTGGGCGCAGTTTTCTAGAGATGATTACGAGAACAGATAATTTTGTTAACAACTCTTAATGACCGGAGCCGACGCCGCTCGCGTACGTCCATGGGCGTCGGCCGCTTGCTAGCTGCCTTGTCCTTACCTGCTCTTACCATTAAAAAGAAACACAAAAGCCAAGCTACCTTTGTTTATCAAGTGATATATACTTGCAAATTGTACTATTCGCCCACACTGAGCTGTTCTTAAACTCTCATCCGCCACTCGAGCTGCCCAAATGGCGTAATACAAAAAGTCGTACAGCCAACAGGGTATAAGGTTACATGAGCTTATAAAAACAAAAGGGAGACGCATCACAAGCCTGTAGCAAAAAGTGATGGGATGATGGGCGCTTGGCGCTAAACCGAATTGAAGGCGCTCCTCAAATATTTGAGACGCGATTAAAGCCGGGCGCGTTGATCGATGGGGCGGCCCGCGTAGAGCAGCGTGCGCAGAGAGACGCCGCCGCAGCAGACGCAACGGTATTCTTGCCACATCTAAATTGGTCCGTTATATATAGGTATGAATATACATTGACAATAGGTACTGCTTTTTGTCCTCGTGCTGCTCATAATATGACCTGTCTTCTCATTCTAAGCGGAGATAACCATATTTATGGATATCAAAAGATTTGCATACATACATATTTTCACTTCTAAAGATTTGCGTTATTACAAAAACATGAACAGTAAACATAAACACACACTAACGTAATAAAACCATATAAAGCAAAAAAAACCACTGTCCTATAGAAACTTAGACACATTGTAAAGTCAATCTTACAAACGATTATCTCTGTAAATGTTATACTCTGTGTAATTTATCGGCAGCTGAGTCCATAGTTGGGCTTACTTTGTCGTCATTTAAAAACAATTAAACACATTATGATATTTGAAACACGAGTGTGGGAAACGGCAGTAGACACATATTCAGATCGTGTCAACGTATTTTGTGTTAATGTTTGAATTTTCTGCGTCGGTCACATGGTGGGTGATTTCTTTGCAGACATAAATAGGTTTACTTAAAAACGTTAAATTTTTTTTCATACGAGTTAGCTTTTACTAAAAACATATTATTGACAAGGAGGACAAAGTATTATGTTTAAAAATAATAACGTTCTATATAAAACAAAACGTCTTATACTCTGCCAATATTCATTTCCGAGTATGCTTGAAGAACATTCTATATTTATTTTAGAGGCTCGTCAGTTTCTTTAGAATCAAGATTTATATTTCTTATTCGGTGCTCTCTGCCGACCCCGTGACGTATCGAACGTAACTATAATAACAATAATAATATTTGTAGAAACGTCTGCATATCCTCAATAAACATGAGAACTATGAGCAGTGGGGGCTTGGCGTACTGAGCTAATTCCACACGCCCTTATACTTAACAAAAGCTCTATTTATAGACAAACAGAATTAGCAGTTTGCTTTGTCGGCAAAATTTCAAAGAAAGTTTCGCATTTCACATTTCGCCACAAGACTATGTAAAACAAAATAAACATGCATTTTCGAACCCAACTTCCGACAGACACCAGTAATATAAGAGGCCTTGTATATTGTCCCATTGGCTTATTTAGCAAGAAGTTTGGACCACCATTTATTAGCAATTACGGTATCGATATTATTATTCACTTATTATATTATTAACTTACAGAATAACATTTACGTATAATAAACATTTTGTACGATTTTAAAATATATCTAAGGGTAGGCAGAGAAATGCAGAGCAGTCCCACATCTCACCAGTTACGTTTTGTTGTTGTATAATATACGTTGGGAGTTTCCCAACCACTAGAAAATCTAAATTGGGGGGAAAATTTAGTAATGTCGGACCCGGGATTCGAACCCTCGGTCTCACCATCCGTAATCGCACTTGCAACCAACAACCATCTCCCGTTATACATAACTCTATCAACCACAAAACATTAGTTATAATTAATATTCATATAGTACATAATAAAATCATAACATGGTTTAAGGAAGTTCTAAGCAATTTGTTCAATATTGTATTATATTTTAATAATACTTTACATACGGATAGTGTGCACAGAGCTTGTAAACTGCAGCCACACCATAAAACCAAACTGTGCAAACAGGCAAAGGTGGTTAAATACTTAACTTGAAATAAATTTTTCGGCGAAGTGAAAGCCCCGTGAATTAAAATCTGCAACTTTTTCAAATACGATTATATGTAGTACCGACTTCTTTTACCGACTCCTTGCTACTCTCGAGGACCAAGCTGGACGTAACGACACTCCAAGAAATATCGCTTTACAGAAGTAGATAATAATTGCAACGCTGACCCCGCCTACAATAACTGTGGAGAAAGGTTTTACAAAATGCGTGCAAATTAGCATTTATCATTTACGATACCTGTGATTAATCTGCTTCACAAAGTACAATTGTACAAAAAAAAGTTCGCATAAAAGCCATGATTTGTTTTCGTGTTACCTATAGATGTCGCTACTTAGTTTCAGAATAAATGAAGTTTTTCGTGGACACGATGGGGGCTTCTAAGCGTAAGTTTAACTGAAGTAATCTCCTCTCAGAAATCTAGTAACAAAGTAATGTTTCATGATTGGTATCTGTCATGCTGCTGTTATATCTATTGTACTGTTAGAGAAAAGCTCTACACAGAGGTGACTCAGACATGAATAGAATTAAGTGTTGACAGTTGGCTCTCTGGCTATTTCTCTGTGGTCCATTAAGGTACAAAATACTTTCAATGCCGATTATGTTTAACCGTAATAATTAATCGTATGAATAAGATTTACCTCTTCGTGTGGTGACAATGAAAGAGAAATAAAAAAGCCCAATCCTAATAATAAATATTGGCATCATCATTGCACTGGCTGAGTCCACTATCGCACGTAGGTCTCTCCAGAAGTGTGTCTGTCCACGCTGAGCTTTCGGCATGGCGGAAGGGTGCGTCGTTTTTGTGTTGTAGTCGTGTCCCAGGGCTGTATCGCCACTGAGCTGATGCAGGTGAACGCAGCAGGGGATCGCGTGACGCGGCCAGCGGCCTGTGTTAAGCACATGATAAAGGCTGATGTGATAATGCTAATGTAGTTCTTCTTATCGTTCTCACGTAATCAATAGGACATCCTTATTAATGTGCAAAACGTTTTATGTAATAATATAATAATATCTTAGGACATCTTCACACACGGCCACCTGATCCCAAAGCAAGCGGCTTGTGTTTGTGTTGTTTCTGTTTTGTGTAATCTTATTTAGTTTTGCTCTACTTAAGATTATATTTTTTATTCAAGTAGGTATTTTTTTATATCGCTCTACTTAGCCGCCGGAAGTATTTAATAAAAACTTAAAATGACTTTGCAAAAAATTACACCCAGTTTAAAAAGTAGTTTCGACTTCAAAGGCTTCAACTGAATCGTCGCCTTTCTCCACACTTTCGGCGAGATGAAAGGAGCCGCTGGCGCTAAGGGCCCTTGCACACCACTTGACTACGGAGACCCGCATTGTGCGGGCGATGTGACATGATCACTTTAAAACTCTTGCACATATTTTTACATTCAAAATTTTCAAAATAAAATTACATTTAAACAATTATTTTGACATGAATGCATGTAATTTTGAACCATATTATAAATTGATTATAAATAATGTGTATTATTAATATATTGACCTATACAACATACTCGATTCAATGATTATTTTATATGATTACATGCACATTAATATACATTTACATACAAAGCCTAAAAAACATGTAAATGATAAGTACCTATGTATATACAAGGACTAAACTCTAATAAGGCATTATTATATCAATTTTTTTTTTCAGTATAAATAGCAACATTCCGAGAATAATTTAACATTTTTCACAATGAATGACTTGTTGTCTATAAATAAGTAATTGCCAGCAGAAAAAATCTTGAAAACAAACGAATTATATTTTTTTTCCTTGAAAAGAAAACTATTTGGTAATTTATAAAGATTCAGACTATTGAAAACAATAATAACCATTAACAGCGGCATCTGATCTCGAAATCCACTGATGAGCTCATCATAATTGTTTTCTGGATAAGGATTGACCCGTCAGCCTCCAACTCGGTGGTCGGGGTCACGTAACTGTAGAAACTAATCACTATAATAATTAATTGAACAAATGAACAGACCTCAGGTACGCCTCCCTTGTACAGCTGATAGAAACCACTGGGCTGTGTATTTCCATCCTTCTCACAAGGTTTTTCTCCATTTATCCTTCTAAATACACGCATGCCGTTCCCACATCAGACAACTTTGAACTAGTAACATTAATAAAAAATAAGGAGACATCGGCTTTGACAAAAACACATGTGTACAGAGCATTAAGAGGCGGCGCCTCAACTAATAAGAGATTATATTTTTTTGTAACTTTGCCCAACAATTAATACGTTCTACATTGAACTAACACTTACATCTCGCTAACAACGCGCGTATCTGATATCTCTAGCAATATTTAATTCTGAAATGAGCTCCTGCATGCATATTTTATGTTCTGTGTCAGGTCAGTCTACGATGTTTCAACCTTGCTGCAGTCGTGTCCAGAACGGCGCGAGGAAATATCTGTGTTGGACATATAGCCATCTGAAGCCAGGTATCATAAGTTATTGTATAAAAATAATCATTATGCATATTAAGGAATACTTGTATAATAATGTCAAAAAGTGGCTGGCAAGGATTGAATACGAAGATTTGAAGTATGGAATTTGATTTGAGTATGGAAGGATTTGATGTATGGAAGATTTGAAGTATGGAATTTGATTTGAGTATGGATTTGAGTATGGAATGTATAGTAGGTACCTAAATTACTCGGACTCTATCTAAAAACAGTACTGTGAGTAAAATATGCAAAATGTAGCTGTTTTGTTCTATACTTTTTAAAAATAGACAACATACAAATCTTGCGTAACCAACATACCACAGTAGAACAGAAATTATCAGAAATTGTCAAGCATCATGAAAGTTTAGCGGCATTTGGAACAATTGTCGTGTATCGACCCACAACGCGCACAACGTCTACACAATATCTTATTATTCATTGTAGATTTCACTCCATGGAAGTACTGAATACGAAACATTTACGCGAGTAGGTACGTTCTCGCAATTGAACGCGAAAATGGCGTCGAACCTTCGAGAACGATTTCGCATTTCTAATCTATATTCAAATTGCCGAGCGTTGGGGAAAATGGAAATATTTTTCCAATTTCGAGCGGAAAACACGCCTCCCCTATCCCCTGTTGCATACAAATAGTCCATATGTAAGTTTTGCAAACAATTTTTACCTTTATATCGTACGAGCATTAGGAATAGTATCGTATGAAATATTATAATTGCGGAGCGTATTCTAATAAATCTTCGAAACGTGATAAATGTATCTATTTAAAGAATGTGTTTTGTGCTTTTTATCTATGTACATTGAGTTGTTGTTAAAATTATTTAATGACGCTTACTAATGTTTTCTTGAAGAGGACAGCATCACTATCATTAACGGAAATTATTTGCAGAGAAGCCAATGTATTCTTAGGGCATGACCTGAACAATATTTAAAATTTATTTCATTTGTGTTTTGCAGTTCAAAATTTCCAGCCATAAATTCGTTAAAATTAATTCACAAAAAATTATAAAAGAGAAATAAAAGTGACAGAACTAAAAATGACAGTCAGAAACATGGTTCGGTTATTAATAGTATAACATTTTGATAATTTTTATGAAGCACCTACAGGGATTACACAGACAACTAAACAAATATGTTTATACTTTATTCACTGTTAACTTAATATTGTACTAATGCATCTGATCATCTATTCTCGTCTGATACATACTGCAACAAAGGATACAATTCAAACGACATCTAAGTGAATACCTGCTTCGAGTATGGTGGTACGAGCAAGCGGTACGAGCAAGCGGTACGAGCAAGCGGTACAAGCGGGCGGTACGAGCGGGCGGTACGAGCGGGCGGTACGAAGCGGCTTTATTTTCTATATGGCGACATTTGTTACGGATCCAACATGGCGCCGGCCGGACAGAGGGCCTTGTTTGGACAGCGTGCAATTCGTTACCGACGCAGATGTAGAAATGCCTAGATTTGTTATAGACCTAGGATTGAAATATCAGCTCACTCTAGGATTAAAATATCACCGAAAAATATCAGCTCACTCACTTATTAGAACGCTGTAAAGTTTAACTACAAAGCACGTTTATTTGTCCGTAAATATTATCAACAAGATGTAACAGCACGTACATTGATAATGGCGCTCTTACTGTGTCAACTAAGGGATAAGGCCATACTGCCAGTACTGGGCAAGTGCATGTTGACAAACTATACGCGCCTCTACAAAATTTATTTATTTATGAACTCCAAGGTATGTAGGTTTTCAATCTGTTTTCCTTCTTCGTTACAGAAGGCGATATTTTAAGCTTAAAATGAACATTTTTTGTAAAGAATTGCGCGCCAAAATATGAAACAGAACGATCGAATCGAATGACTCAATGGCCGATTTGAATTTCGAACCACGAAGCTATCACCGCTTATATATTATCCATTAGGATTGATTCTATTCAAAAAAACGTTGCATACTTCATAACTATCAAATGTAATTGAACAGTACTGCCGCGTATGTATCACGTAGTGCTACTTATGTTATTGTATTCGCAAAAACAGCACAGATAGTAAACTGCCAAGTATTGACGAAGTATTCGCAGAAGGAATGTATCAGTCACGTTAGATTGTCTATGGAAGTCTATGGAAGAAGTAATTTAATGAGCAAAATTGACGATAAAGCTAACTATGGTTGATCTTATTGGTTTACACCAATGCGTATTTAACACCCAATGCGTATTTAATACGCACGAGTAAATAAGAGTATTTTTAACGAAATCAATAATGACATGAAAAAATTTTGTGAAGCATTCCGAAATTGATGAAATATGTATTTGATCTCATTTTATGCGAAATAGTAATGATAAGTACAATTGATAGTAATGATAAGTACTATTGAGATGCATAACAATCACGCACAATGGCACACGCAGATCAATCCAGAAATTAATCATCTTCCACAATGAGCTACCAGCTTTGCGGCTTGTCCAGATCTTCTCGACAGACGACATACGTGCGGAGGGATATGCCGTTCCTGACGTACCTCCGGTACGCGGACGAGGCGCGGTTTTCGTATCACAAGCAATGGACACATCCAGCGGACGCGAGCTCTGCGATAGCGAATACTCGTACCAAAATAAGACATCGCTCCGCCGAGGCTCATATTTATTTTTATTTATTTATGATTATTTGCATGGAGCGCGCTGGATGTGACAGTGCTGGCGCTATTGTCTCCCGAAATAATAACGAGATATGGCGCTTTCATATGGCTTTTGCGTGGTTTTTTTCCCTTGTACCCCGTCACGAGAACCCGCCCGCACTTCAGAGCGGGCCGTATTTTATAAATGGCGTTTGAATAGCTTTAAAATAATAATGTGACTGACAGTGGAGATTTATGATGTCCGAAAATATAGATTGTTCTCACGCATTTCAATCCACAGCTAAGACGATGTTTTATATTGCGTATACTGTGATATTACAATTTACATCAATATGTGCAACCAAATACATACCTAATCAAACAACTCAAGCATGTATGTAAATGATCAGTATTTGAACTTGACAGTATACAATATTATTAGGCTATGTGGTAGTGACCGCTTAGTATCATATATCAGTATATAACGTCTTCATGTTTCAACATAGGTATGTATAATAAAGAGAACTAAATATATTTTAGTAACATAAAAAATAACATAGAATGGTAATCCTATTTACACCTACCTAAGCAAAGTAACTTGGCTAGACTGTCTAACTTGATATTGCTAGTGGGGTCGTGGCATTCGGATTTGTACCCGGTGTGGTGCAGTGGGATCACCCCATAGTCGCGTGTCCAACACTCCTCTGCCCGCCTGTTCGAGATAATACACACGTCACATACGAATCGAACATAAAATCAGCATCTAAAGAGATTTTTTCCATACTATTTTTGTGAACACTAGTTTTAAAACAAATTCATTCACCACTTTGCATGTACGTAAAATATTTTGATACGTTACAATCACATAATCGCCAACTGAATTGGATCGTTAAGCGCGGCGACAGAGAATTCGGATAATCCAATATTATACCTCGATAATACCACTTAGCCTCTGAATTAAGATGGCTGCAGACAATAAATACTGTTAAAATACCAACCTGCGCCATAATTAGCCACACAGCGATTCGGAAATATGTGACCGAGAGAACATAAATCCAATTACAGGTGAATTAATTCGATTATACGCAAATGGAATTAAAAACAAATGACTATGAATCTTACGCCCCCATCAATTCCACTTATAACATTATAACGTAACTCCACGCCTGTAATCCCCGAAGAGGTAGGCAGAGGAATGCAGAACCCTCCCACGTTTCACCAGTTACGTTTATGTCCCACTATGGAATAGGTACTGAGCCTCTTGCCATGCATCGGGCACATATCCAGACTCCGAACCACTACTAGAAAATCTAAATTAGAAAATGTTGTAGTGTTCGACTCGGGAATCGAGCCCGGGACCTCCCGATCGGCAGTCGCACCTGCAACCAACACGACCAACGAGGCGATCATAACTATCACGACAACATAATAACTATCACGATACTTGGAATTCAATATATCAATACGTAGGTGAAAGTAGTACGCCTACGCCCGCGTCCGTCGGCGGCGGGAGAAGCGCTCCAGGGTCGCCGTCCCACAGGCCCCGGGTGGACAGCATAGGCACTGAAGCCTTTTGGGCAGCGATATGTCCGGCGGCGGTGTGAGATAGGCGGACGAATATTGTGATGAGCGTGATATCTGTCCTGGAGGCCGTCACAACAGGTGGTGGTGGTGGTGGTGCTAAACAGGTGAGCGAATCATAGGCTCACCACTCGACCGTCTGTTCAATCGGTGTATATTCGTGCACGTGTAAAATGAAAATGATCAAACCACAACACACTACAAAACGAAACATACCCACTTATATTTAATAAGCTTAAAGCGACCTACCTATGCTTATAAAAACATTCTTCTAACTTTCCAATTAAGAAGTCACCACGGAATATTTAAGAAAAGCAATAAAAAACCCCTCGGCCCCCGTATCCTGTTCGGTGTCTTTGGCGATAAGATCGCTTTATAATGTTTCAATTATCCACCAGTAGCCAGCGCGCGGCTCATTTACCTGCCACGAATTAACGAACTGGCCCGTCGGAGGCCCAGGCCTGCCTTTTTACATCCCGAGCGTACTTTGAAAAATTCACCTCGAAACAGTGAGCTCGACTTAATGATACAATTAAATTAATTAAGTTAATTATACAACACGGAATTGGAAAACTTAACATGATATAAAATTAACTTGTAACTTCGTTTTAACCGAAGCGAGATACTTAAGAGGTTTAGATCGTTTGTATACTTTTAATGTTTTAAATGGTTGTAATTATGACATAGGTAGGCGATATATCTGTTGCTTAATGGCAGCTACTCCTTTAAATTAAACTTCCTTATACGGACTTCCTTTTCAAATTATACTAATAATAGCGTAGAACGCAAGAATGTTTAGCATCGTTACTAGATTTTAGAAATGTTTTCAAACATGCCTGCTTCAATTGCATCCATAATAATTTAATGTAATATATTTGAAATATACTTTAACAACAAATGAACAAGCTTAATTATTAGTTTTGGTTAACATATATATAGATTTCATTCTGACCTGTCGTAAAGCGTAATTAGTAAAAAA